>CAUYSK010099358.1:0-35105 GCA_963575035.1 Avahi laniger
AATTAATTTCTTTCTATTTTTGGTAGAGGTGGGGTCTCACTCTTGCTCAGGCTGGTCTCGAACTCCTGAGCTCAGAATGATCCGCCCACCTCGGCCTCCCAGAGAGCTAGGATTACAGGCGTGAGCCACCGTGCCCGGCCCCAAAACACTTCTAAGGAAAATTTCTAACATTACCATTAAAATTTCAGATGTGAAAGCACTTACTAGGGATTTCAGAGTATTTCGTGGATAATAATAATCCACCCAGTGCTTAGAAGAGTAAAAATCCCAGCATTTGTGGCAAAGGTCAGAACTCAGGTGTTCTGCCTTCCTATATATGACAATTACTAGAGCCATGTCTTGCAACAGAGGAACTGGAAGAATTAATTTCACATTAACAAGGAAAGCATATAAATAATGATGCAAATAGTAATGGTCAATGATAAGGAAATGAAATTTTGAAGTCAAATAAAGTAATACATACAAGGCATTCCCCTTAAGTGACTTTCTTATCAAATGATCCTGGGAAGTGCTAACAAAAAAAAATTGGGGTGCAATGTCCTAACACAACAGCATAATATTTCTATAATGTTAAATTGTCCTGCCTCAATACGTAGGGCAGATGAAATGTCTCACACAGAGACACAACCTCTTAGAAATCTGAGACAGAGGAATAGGCCCTGGAGTACCAACTTGCACAATCACTATGCTCCTGACTCACCATCAATTTTAATAGTTCTAGACTGTTCAGACAGTGATAGGCACTGCTCCAAACAAACAGGACTCATTTCTTTTAGGAGCTGACATTTCTTTCTTTGTTTTTGAGACAGATTATCACTTTGTCATCCCGGCTAGGGTACAGTGGCGTGATCATATTAATATCTCACTGCAACCTCGAACTTCTGGGCTCAAGCGATCTTCCTGCCTTAGCCTCCTTAGTAGCTGGGACTATAGGCATGTGCCACAACGGCCAGCTTTTTTTTTTTTTTTTCCTATTTTTTTCAGTGCAGACACGGTCTTGCTCTTGCTCAGCGTGGTTTCAAACTCCTGAGCTCAAGCAATCCTCCTTCCTTGGCCTCCCAGAGTGCCAGGATTATAGGAATTATCCACTTCCTTGGCCAGTACTTTTTGTTTTTTTGAGACAAAGTCTCACTCTGTTGCCCGGGCTAGAGTGAGTGCAGTGGCGTCAGCCTAGCTCACAGCAACCTCAAACTCCTGGGCTCAAGCAATCCTACTGCCTCAGCCTCCCGAGTAGCTGGGACTACAGGCATGTGCCACCAGGCCCCGCTAATTTTATATATATACATATATATATATGTGTGTATATATATATATATGTGTGTGTGTGTGTGTATATATATATATAATTTTTAGTTGTCCAGCTAATTTCTTTCTATTTTTTTTTTAGTAGAGATGGGGTGTCACTCTTGCTCAGGCTGGTCTCGAACTCCTGAGCTCAAACAATCCACCCGCCTCGGCCTCCCAGAGTGCTAGGATTACAGGCGTGAGCCACGGCACCCGGCCTGGCCAGTACTTTTAAAATATTATCTCTTATTATCCAATCCCAACTCTGCCAGGTTAGATATTGAAATCATTTTACAATTCAGAAGATCAAAATATATGATAGCCATCTTTTGACATACTAGGCAAAAAGCAGCAGCCAGTCACTAAATGCTAAAGTCAGACTCAAAGTTCTAAAACAATGGTGTAATGCAGTAAAAGAGAATAAGACAAGCATCTAAAATGAATGCTGAAACATGGAGATGCTGGCTGGTCCGATGGTAGTGGGTTATCAGAACTTATTAACATTAGTGTCACTAAAGTTGGTATTCCAACCCCCACTGCTAAATTTGGAAAAAAAGAAAAAAAAAGAAACATGGAGATGCTGAATGATATTTGTTAAAGTTTCTCTAGGAAACAACGTGAACGTTAAGTTGGGTAGACATACAGGGCAAGCTAGTTACAAAAGGTAGACCTTTTGTAAAATGCTCTACGGTCACTAACTGGTTATAATCCAAGCACTAGTGGAAAACAGACACTCAGGAGGGGATTAGGATCAGAATTGGTAAACAGATTACAATTGCTTATGTGATCAGTCATCCAAAAGACATTTTGGCAGATCTTACCCAAAGCTGCTTAAAAGGACCAGGCCAAGAGCTGAAGAACTAAGGACTCAGGCTGAACTGTTTGCAGAACAGGTATATTTAGAGGAGGGGAATTTAGGTAATCTACTCTGAAGGGACAAATGAGAATAAAGATAGGGAAGGATGATACCCTAGGTGAAAATGTTAAAAGACAGGGGAGATCACAGCTAGTTCTAGGTTTAACAAATCTAGAACTATTCCACAAATGTGATGGGGTTCTTAAAATAAATTCAGCCATCTCTTCTTTCTTTTTTTAACATCATCATTCTTTATAATCCTGCCAATATTCCCTTAATTACCCCACTGTCCACATATCCTCTAGAGATCAGTGTTTTCCAAATTTGTCTGTTCATACGAATTTAGTGGCTTGATCATAGCTCACTGCAGCTTCAAACTACTGGGCTCAAGCAATCCTCCTGCCTCAGCCTCCCGAATAGCTGGGACTACAGGCATGCACCACCATGCCTGGCAAACTTTTCTTATATTTTTTAGAGATAGGGTCTTATTATGTTGCCCAGGCTGGTCTTAAACACCTGGCCTCAAGTAATCTTTCTGCCTCAGGCTCCTGAGTCACTGGGATTATATGAATGAGCCACCAGTGCCCAGCAATAATGTATATATTTTTTTAATTCCCCAGATGATTCTTTTTTTTGTAATTTTTTTTTTTTTTTTTTTTTACAGACTCTCGCTTTGTTTCCCTGGCTAGAGTGAGTGCCATGGCGTCCACCTAGCTCACAGCAACCTCAAACTCCTGGGCTCAAGCGACCCTCCTGCCTCAGCCTCCCGAGTAGCTGGGACTACAGGCATGCGCCACCATACCCGGCTAATTTTTTCTATACATTTTTAGCTGTCCAATTAATTTCTTTCTATTTTTGGTAGAGACAGGATCTCGCTCTTGCTCAGGCTGGTCTTGAACTCCTGAGCTCAAACAATCCGCCCGCCTCGGCCTCCCAGAGTGCTAGGATTACAGGCATGAGCCACCGCGCCCAGCCCCCAGATGATTCTTCATCTTGAAAATTTGGGTAACATTATACTAGTAAGTGGTCTTCAAACTCGTTTTCCTGCTGGAGTTTATGGAGATTTTCTAAAGTGTATGCACTAGAACTGATAGTACATGGAGAATCAATTCCCACATCTTCAACTTCCACAGTATACTTTCCTAACTTTCTCAGTGCCTATCACATGACCTGTTACTGAAACTTGCCTTGATAAACATCTATTAAATGTTGCCATATCCACCTCTCCCACTTCCACTCTTTCTGTAGGGAGGGGAATCTGAAAAGCATATCAAAGTTTGTTGGAGTTTTTTTTTTTTTACATGTGCATGGCTGTGCATGTAAAAAATTTGTTAGAGCTTTTACTGACTTTCAATTATATCCTGTAAACGATGCAAAAATTACTTTAAAGCCATAATTCCAACTGAATCTGGAGTCCTAAGGTGTGAAGGGAAAAAAAGTTAGTACCTCCTATGTGGCCTTTAAGTCCTTAACAAAAGAAATATTTGCCATATAGGGTAACTCCTCATATGATCTTGTTTAAAAACTTAAACATAAGTGATTTAATGCTCTATGCTCCAGTGTCTTCTTTAATAAAAATGTTAATAATATTATTTAACTCTTGAGAGTTATTATAAACATTGACATAATCCATATAAAATGTTTACAACATTGCCTGACAAATTCTAAGTGCTCAATAAGTTTTAGCTGGCTTTACAGTTAAGGTGCCAAAGAGATTAGCTTAGAACTCAATATTTCCACAGCTGTGGAAGAAGCAGCTAGATGAGACACTTATGAAGCAGACTTTCCTTCACTTCTTGGTGTGAGTTGTATGAAAATGAAATTTGAAAGCTCAAAGTAGGCACAAGGTGTGATTAAGATAAAGGTTGAGCAGGGTAGAGAAGGTAGGGCACTAAAAGTAGTATGCAGAAGCAACAACTCAAGAAAATCAGTAAGTTCCAGGAGTTACAAGTGGCATCCTGGCATCTCTAAATTCATTAGTGTGACAGCAATCCCTGCTCACTTGGATCAGAGGTTTTTCTTTAAGGGTACCAGCAAAGGCCAGGTGCAGCAGTTCATGCTTGTAATTCTAGTATTCTGGGAGGCTGAGGTTGGGGGCGGATCACTTGAGCTGAGGAGTTCGAGATCAGCCTGAGCAAGAGCGAGACCCCATCTCTACTAAAAAATAAATAAATTTTTAAAATATGAAAAAAAAAAAGGTCCCAGTAAGTACATTAAAGAGAAATATTTCTTGAGTGTCAAGCATGGTGCTATGAGCATGTGCAGTGCAGATATGATCAGTGGTCTTGATAGAGAGTCTTCTAATCCTAAATGGAGCTTTTCATCTGTCACATTATACGTTGTATATGAGATAACCCTTGTCCTGATGTTCACATAAGAGTAGCACTTAAACCAAAAAACCAAAAACTAAGCTGCCAGGCTCAAGGGTTTTATCACTGTTAACTAATTGTATTCCTCGCAGCTGTACAGTCACCTCAGTTCACACTGCTTAATATTGAATGGATTCTTGTCCTACTCATATGACTAAGCCAGGCTTTCCAGTGGAACTCAGGCAGATCTGTGGAGTGCCTAAAATAAGAATTGTAAGTGCATTGTCTACTACCATTTTTTTTTTTTTGCTGCAACTACTACCATGTTCATATAGATATCATGGTAACAATCACCAATGGCAAAAATAACATCTTACCTTTGTATATTTTACACATAGTGAACTTTCGTATATATTACCTGATCCTCACAATAGGTGTTACTGCTGTTGGTGTTATTTTCATCATTTTACAGATGATAAAAATTAAGCCTCCATTATATGGACATAGGATATTTAATCAGTACTATACAATACTGATAACTAATGTGGCTGTATTTAAGGGGATTGTTTTTATAGGGTTGTTTTATTGCTGTTATTGTTTGCAATGCAAATTCTTGTATACAATTTTGTTTTGCCTAAGTATGAACATGTACCTCTAAGATAAACTTAGAAGTAGAAGAGTTGGGTCAAATAATAACAAATAATTTTTTTTAAGAGATAGGAAAAGCAGAAGGATCACTTAAGCCCAGGAGTTTGAGGTTGCAGTAAACTACTATGACTATGACACCACTGCACTCCAGCCCACGTGACAGAGTGAGACCCTGTCTGGGGCAGGGGCGGAGGGGGGGTGGGGAAGAGACTGTGAGGCCCTTTCCACAAGTGCTTTGCTGATACTGGCAACATGACGACTCACAGAGGCCTGACTGATTCCAATAGCATCTCCCATCTGAGTCTGAAAGGAACCTGAGGTATAAAAGCCCAAAAGAGTGGTCTTGCTGTGCTGCCCAGGCTGGCCTAGAACTCCTGGGCTCAAGGAATCCTCTAGCCTCAACCTCCGCACTAGCTGGGGCTACAAGCACATGCCGCCATACTGGCTCAAATGTTTTTAAATTTTAATAAATGTCTTTTGAATGTTGATTTTAAAAAATTAAGGCTCATAGAGTTCTTACCTGAGGCCTAAAAAAAGATGCAGGACTGAGACTCAGGTCTACAGACTCCCATATTTCATTCTACTCCACTACATAATTTTTCTGTGGCTACAAAGTGAAAATTCACACTTGCAAACTCACCAAGAAACCAGCTATCTTTGTGCATCCCAGCTTCAAACTGACTACTGAGAGAAGACTGCTGCAGTACAGCATAGTCCTGTAGGCTGCCTGGCCAGTTTGTCTCCACAATCATTAGTGCTCCTCTGATGTCACACACCATCAGGCAGTTTAAAGAATGCAGACCTTTGCGGTTCACATAGGAGAGGTCTTCAGCATTTGGTGCCTTGATTGCCACATGGATACAGTCAACCACCCCTATCACCCCTGGCATCCCTGCCAAACCATAGAATTCATCCTTCAGAGCCTGCATGGAAGCTTCATCAGCTGGAAAGCGAATGAACTGTGAGGCCCTTTCCACAAGTGCTTCGGTGACATTGGCAACACAACGACTCATAGAAGCCTGACTGATTCCAATAGCATCTCCCATCCGAGTCTGGAAGGAACCTGAGGTATAAAAGCCCAATGCTGCAAGGATCTGTGTCTCTGGGCTAATAGCCCTGGATCGCTGAGTAGGTCTAGATAGGCTTGCCCCCAGCAGCTCCACCAAGTAATAAATAAAATGTCGAGGAAACCCATACATGGACATCAAGTATTCATCAGTCACATCATCCAGCTTAAAGCGGTCCAATGTCCGGTGACCTCGGCCATATAGTAAGAGATCACAGTCAAGCACTGTTATTGGTATAGCCATGGTAAATATGAATGTTGTCTCTTCTTTTCTCTACTTTTGCTGAACTCCTTCCAATGAAGATGTTGGTGCAAGAAGGTACATAAGAAAGTACCAGAATTCAACAGCCAACCATCAGTTAAATGGCTCTGGCATTTATAATCTTCTCGCTGTAAAGGTTAAAAGAAAAACATTAGAAATCTACCAAAGACTTTAAAATGACTCAAAGGCTACAACAGCTCCTTTTCTGCAAATTTCCATTTTGTTGAGGCAAAAGGTGCTGCGTTTGTAACTCTGGGTTTTTCTCCACTAACTCATGGCTACACAACAGGCTTGCTCTGGTTTGAAGGATAATGGCAATTCAATCTCAGTGGCTCATTTAATGCCTGGCATTTTAACTGAGAACAGCAAAAGATTAATGGAGGTGATGGCATAATTATTCGCAAGGCAAAAGCGGTCTGCTTCTAACTATACAGGCCACGAAGTAGCTGACAAAAGTCACAACTACCCTGGGTAAGGATTAGTCACCGTTTCATTATCCAAAGCCCTGGGCTCCACCTGGTAAGTAAGGGACAGATGTGGGGGTGCTCAAACCAGTCTAACAAGGAAGGAGGGAGAAAATAAAAGTCCACGACCTAGTCTGGTGGACGTACACTGTGTGCTATAACAATAGGCTTTCCCCTCAACCCAAAAAATCAAAATCGTGTGGCTGAGGGCTAAGAAGTAGGGAAGACCAGACAGGTTGGAAGGAAGGAGCGAAAGAAGCTGAGGGAGGCAGGTTTGGAAGGTGCCTTAAAAATGGATACCGAAGTCTGTGCTGGCCACTCAAAGTCAGCCAAGGCCGGTCACCCACCTCTCCGCAGCGGCCACGTTCCCAGCCGCACCCCCACCCCCCCAGCCCGGTCGGGACCTCCTCCGGACCAGACGACCGCATACAGACCGCCACGGCGCGCAACAATGGCACCGCCTCCCCCGCGTCAGCGCCCGCCCCTCGCCGCGTCCTCACTGCCGCCGCCGCCGGTATCTGCGGTTCGCTGCCGCACATTCCACAGGCGGCCCAAACAGCCTCGCTCTTTCAAAGACCCCTCTTTCCGCCTTTTTTTTCTCCTGAGGCGCTTGGAAAAATTGGATAAGGCTTAAATACAAAGGAAATCAACTTTCATGGAGATTTTGAGGATTTAAAAGACTAAACAGGACGTCCATCTTGCAGCGAAAGTGCGTGTGCCATTAGGCATGTGGATTTACCCCGTAGCCTTCTTTCTCCCCACCCACACCCCCGCCTTCACCGAAGCGGATGAAAACAAACAGTGACGATGGCGGCTCCACGAAGCGACCGGCTGCTGGACTTGAGGCAGGAGTGATCGCTTGACCAGTGAGGGAACCCCTGAAGAGCGCCGGTCGACGGGAGTGCGACAAATCGCGCGATCTTGGGAGCGAAACGCTCGAGGCCTGCGAGCCAGGAGCCTCCTGAAGCGTGAGGTATCTGTCTGCGACGTGTGCTGTCACTGCAGCCCCGGAGCGCGGAACCCTCAGCCAGCGGCCCGGCTGGCCGGCCCCAGGCTCAGGCCGTCGTAATGAGAGCCCCGAGCCTCTCTGTGTGCCGCAGCTTCGCAGGTACTAATTTTGGGGGGATACCCCCAGTTCTCTCAGCGCCCCCGGCTGGGAGGCTATGGATCTGCGGCCCGTCGGGTGGCTCCTTGTGGAAGCCGAAGCCCACTGGCCGCGATTGGGTCCTCTGAGCCCTTGAGTTACCTTGGGGAAGTCGGGTTGGTGTAGGCCCCATTGGTCCTTGATTGTTCCCGGTCCTTACAGAGATTCCCAGAACATTCCTCTCTACTTGCTCAGCTCTTTGGGTTAGGTTGTAAGGCTTTTTGGAAGTAATTCGTGGGGCCCTAACTCCGGGGTTGGCTACCAATATGAGTGAGGTTGGTTTTTCATTCAATCAAGATTTGTTAAGTGCCAAATATGTACTCTACGTGTAGGTGAGGGAGACTGTTGACTAGTGAAAAAAGGTACCTAAGGTTCACGACTGTCTTCTTACTGGCAGTGGAACGACCTGTGGAAACCTGCGATCCATTCTCATTAAGTTAATCTCCGGGTAAGTGGCTAAGCATCTTCTTGGGCTCATCACTAATTCATCTAAGTTTTCACTTTCCCAGTTAGTCTGGTAAATTTCGTGTAGCATTTCACTTTTAGTATTTCTTCCTCCTCTGGCCATCCCACAGCCAAAAGAGATAGAGATAGGGAAAATTAATTAAAAAAAAGAACTAATTTTCTCATTATGCTTGATTTAAAACTCACCTCCTAAAGTGGTAGAATTTATTGGACATCTTTAGTGGGAGATATGCAGTAATAAGAAACAACTGACCCTTCCTTTACACTAAATTTACTTCCAGATTTTGGTGGTGTTTTATGAGTGTTAGTCCTTTCCATGTATGGATACTGTAGCTCCAACTAAATTACAAGTTTTTTCATTTCCAACTCTCCATTTTTTAGTTCTGGATAAGTCTTACAAATGCTTGTAGAATGGAATACTGACATTTAATACATAGTGGATGATGAGTTAAGTGCTGAAGTCACATATACTAATTTGTAATGAAATATAGTTAATTCTTGCATTGTTTCCACATTGTCCCACTTTTGGTATAAAGTTAAAAAGGCTATGGCAACTCTTGAGATTCAAGGCTCACAAAAATTGCAAACCACTGGGTTTTCCATTACTGTACATCAACCTAATAGATTATATTGTATATTTGTGGGGTTTTCTCCCCTCAGGAGTAGTTGTTTTTGTTTTTGGTTTTTTTTTTTTTTTTTTTAAGACAGAGTCTGGCTCTGTCTCCCTGGCTAGAGTGCCATGGCATCAGCCTAGCTCTGCAACTTCAAACTCCTGGGCTCAAGCGATCCTCTTGCCTCAGCCTCCCTATAGATGTGCCCCACCACACCAGGCTAATTTTTCTTTTCTTTTTTGTTTTTCTGATTAATTGGAGAAAAATATACAAATTTATTTACCTTGTATACACAAGAGCCTTCAGAATGAAAACTCCTGTTTTCTACTTTTAGTAGAGATGGGGTCTTGCCCCTGCTCAGGCTGATCTGGAACTCCTGACCTCAAGCAATCATCCCACTGCAGCCTCCCAGAGTACTAGGATTACAGGTGTGAACCACCACACCCAGCCAGGAATAGTTATTAAAATGGAAGCAAACACTGCAGATCTTTAGCTACTAAACATTCCAAATTATATTGTTTTGCTTAAGGGCTAAGAGTCAGCTGAACATAGTCAAGTCTGATGGATCATATAAACATACTGGAATTGTACTGTATAGAGGTGGGGGCAGGAACTCTCTTTTATATTTCTCATTATCCTTTCCTCCTCCACCCACTCACATGCATTAGCTTGTGACCTCCATGACTCAGTTCAGAGTGTCTGTAGCCTAAATGCAAAAGAAGCCTAAAACATTAACTTTTGGGCTTCCAAACACCCAAAACCTACTATATAAATGATTTTTGTCATGGATAATTTTGATTACACCTACTTTAGAATTTACTACACCTACATTGTAAGTTATATTTCCAATACTTAGTGATTATATTATGCTCAGCTGGGAGTGGAAGGTATTTATTTCAGAATCTTTTTTTTTTTTTTTTTTGAGACAGTGTCTCACTCTGTTGTGTGGGCTAGTGTGCCATGGTGTCAGTCTAGCTCACAGCAACCTCAAACTCCTGGGCTGAAGCGATCCTTCTGTCTCAGCCTCCCGAGTAGCTGGGACTACAGGCATGAGCCACCATGCCCGGCTAATTTTTTCTATATATATATTTTTAGTTGTCCAGCTAATTTCTTTCTATTTTTTTTAGTAGAGATGGGGTCTTGCTCTAGCTCAGGCTGATTTGAGCTCAAACGATCCATCCACCTCGGCCTCCCAGAGTGCTAGGATTATGGACGTGAGCAACCGTGTCCAGCCTTTATCACTCTTTTAAACACTTTATTATAGAAGAGATGAATAATTTCATAACATTGTAGCTGGAGTGCTGCTTAGATTATAGGGAATGAAGAATACACCCTCCAAAAATTCCTCATGCTTGTGACCTTTTGTTATTATTATTCAACTTTAGTGGAGTTTTTTGTTTGTTTGTTTGTTTTGAGACAGAGTCTTGCTCTGACCCCCAGGCTAGAGTGCAGTGGCCTTATGATATCTCCCTGCTACCTCAAACTCTTGTGCTCAACCAATCCTGCCTCAGCCTCCTCAGTATAGTAGCTAGGACTACAGGCATGCGCCAACTCGCCCAGCTAAGTTTTTCTATTTTTAGTAGGAATGGGATCTCGACCTTGCTGAGGCCAGTCTTGAACTCTGAGCTCAAGCAATCCTCCCACCTTGGCCTCCCAGAGTGCTAGGATTACAAGTGTAAGCCACCATGCCTGGCCTAATTTTTGCTTTTTTTTTTTAATGGATGAAAAGTACAGGGACTCAATGATTAAGAGGTGCAGACTATTCATCTAATATTTGAGGTACTAATTGCTTAAGACTTTATTGGCTTGTATGTTGACTTGAGAGTCTTAAAGTGTACACTGTAGTAAAGGTGTTTAATCTTTAACAAAGCTTACCTAGACTTGTTGGGTAGATAACTTGAAAGTAATTTCCAACATAGGGCGTTGGGAGATGAATTTCCATAAGCCACCATTTCTTATGCATGGATTTAGTGGAGGGAAGCTCATAGAGTTTCTGGTCATTGCTTCCTCTCTAATTGTGGAGACCAATAAAAACTTGCAAGAAGTCTGTGATAGGATAGAGGGACTGTAGCCAGGAAGAATGCAAAGGAGGCTGTATAGTCCTCGCTGCCCAGAGGGAATTAAGAAACCTTTCTAAAGTTTGGATTTTAAATCTCTAAAAGGATTTTAGATCCCTTTAAAGATGTTATCCACTTTTATCTGTAAAGTAGATGTGGGCCAGATTATTGGAAAAATCTTCTGAAGGCCAGTATAGGTTGCACTGTCCCTCATCTGCCCTTGGTAACAAGAGAAGAGATGAGAATGTGAATCACCACTACTTAGAAAAACAGCTCAATGAACATACATGGTTGACTATCAATAGTATCTTTTTAGTAAAAGTAAAGGTAAATCAAGAATTTATAAAAGTCATAATTTAGTATTCCTATTTTAGAAAATATTGCTTCCTGGTGGGATACAGTGGCTCATCCCTGTAATCTTAGCACTTTGGGAAGCTGAGGCAGGAGGATTGCTTGAGGTCAGGAGTGTGAGACCAGCCTGAGCAAGAGCAAGACCCCATCTCTACTAAAAACAGAAAAATTAGCCAGGCGTAGTGGTGTGTGCCTGTAGTCCCAGCTACTTGGGAGGCTGAGGAAGGAGGATTGCTTGAGCCCAGGAGTTGGAGATTGCTATGAGCTAAGCCGATGTCACAGCACTCTAGCCCTGGAGACAGAGCGAGACTCTGTCTCAAAAAAAAGAAAAAAATTTGCTTCCACTTTTGATTCATACACATGTGAAAGAAATAGTTAAAAAATATTTTACATTCATTCTAATTTTAAGGAATTTTTCACCTCAGTTCCTTTTGTATTGCTCACAGCTATTAGGGCATTTGGAGAGAGATAAGAAACACAGAGATATAGTTGCGCTGTTTTAAGTATAAGCTTAAGGATGTTTTTCCCTATCAGTCTATTTCTCTTGAAATTTTGAAGAAACCATATGTTGGCCTTATTTATTCTTTCGACAGGATTTTTATCTTTAATTAAGTATGGCTTTTATTTCTTCCTCCCATTTTCTTTAGGTTTATTTTACTTCCTGGCTTCAGAATTTGAATACTTATTTAAGTATTTATTAATTATAAAGACATTTAAGACTGGATTTTCCTCTGAATTTTCCTTTTACTCTATCTCATTGATTTTGATACCAAAGATTCTCTATTTTGTTAATTTATAGATAATTCATAACTTTGATTTTCAGTGTTATTAAACACTTCTTAATTTACAGACAGTTAACTTTAAATTGTTTATTTCTAGCATATTAGATTATGGATAATATCATCTTGGAAATTTTGTCTTGGTGGCCAAGAGCATAAGCAGTTTATAATGTTCCTTGGGCTGAGAGAAGAAGGTAAAAAAAAGTAGGGTTAGCGATCTAAGGGCTTTATTGAGAATCTCATATGTGGCAAATACGCTTATAGGCAGTTTACCTGAACTGTCTCGTTTAATCCTCACGACAGCCCTATGAAGTAGGTATTATTTATTACTGTCTTATAAGAATGGAATCTAAGCTAATCTAAGTGAATTGCAGTGAGACAGTGATAAAGCCTGTTATACCACTACATATTCATTAGATTTGATGTTATTACTTAGATCTTCTGCACTTTTGTTTATAACTACTTAAGCTGTCTAAGGCGTATGTTGAATTTTCAGCTATAGTTTTGGTTTTATCAAGCTGTCCTAGTATCTCTAGGAATTTTTGCTTCATGTATTTTATTGTTATATTGCTTAGTGTTTGAAGATTTATGGCTATTATATTTCCAGAGATTATTTTATCCTTACTTATTGTCCCTTTTAATCTAATTTTCTTTCTTTTGGCTGGAATTCTTATGTACATATTGCGACTTCTGCTTTCTTTTTCTTTCTTCCTCTTTTTTTTTTTAAGCTGAGTATCTCTGCTTGTTCCTTTATTTTCAGAGGTTTTTGGTAACTTTTAGGTAGGGAGAACTATTTTTCTTGTTCTTTATGCTTTTCAGTTCTGTTTCTCATTTGTCTATAAAGAACTTTTTTTTTTTCTCTCTCTGTTGCCTGGGCTAGAGTGCCCTGGCATCAGCATAGCTCACAGCAACCTCAAACTCCCGGACTCAAGCAATCCTCCTGCCTTAGCCTCCCAAATAGAGTAGCTGGGACTATAGGTGCATGCCACCATACCCAGTTAATTTTTTCTATTTTTAGTAGAGACAGGGTCTTGATCTTGCTCAGGGTGATCTCCAACTCCTGACCTCAAGTGAGCCTCCCTCTTCTGCCTCCCAGATTGCTAGGATTACAGGCATGAGCCACTGCACACAGCCTATAAAGAACTTTCTAAATGGAGATAAGATCTTTATGATTTAATGATAACTTTGGTGCCGAGAAAGTGGCAAAGTTACTGTTTTGTTTTTTAGTTTTTTTCCCTAGATTTTTTGTTACCTGTTTCTGATTGGCCATATTGAGCTTTTAAGACAGAACCCCAAACATTAAAACATTCTGTGTTAAAAATCAGAAAACGTAGAGATTATTTTTTCTGCAATTATTAACCTTTTCCAATTTTAAGGGCTAGCGATATCTGGAGTCATTTTTATATAATCTCTTACCAAATTATTCAGTTGTTTCTTTGAAAATATTTTCCTTTTCTTTTTTATGGTGTCACTTTAATTCATTCTTATCACAGCTCCCATCCAGATTACTGCAATAGCTCCCTAGCTGGTCTCTCTATTTCCAGTTTCTTTACTTCATCTCCCTCTATATTCAAGTTAGTGTTCCTAAATCTTTACTATTAGTACAAAAGAATCTGTGTAAGCTCCTGACTAATCTATTAGTCTTTTTTGTTCACCAGCATGCCTCCCCAGTAAGCTGTCTAGGCCATACTTATCCACTTTATTGCTCTTTACATGAAAATTCTCAACTATAAATTTCTCAATTTTGCTTCTCTCCTATTTCTCCTTTCCCTCTAGGCCTCCAGTTATACATATAACAAGACCTTTCCCTGTGTCCTCTACATCTCAGGTAACTTCATATCCCATTTTTACCTGTTTTTTTACCTAAACACACCCAGCCGGTTTATTATAAAGAATATTATAGGCCCAGGCCAGGTAACTCATGCCTGTAATCCCAGCGCTTTGGGAGTCCAAGGTGGGAGGATTGCTTGAGGCCACAAGCTGGAGACCAGCCTGAGCATGTCTCTAAAATAAAATTAGGAAAATTATCCTGGGGTGGTTATGAACACCTATAGCCCCAGCTACACGGAGGCTGAGGCAGGAGAAGGTCATTTCAGCCCAGGAGCTTAAAGTATGATCATACCACTGTATTCCACCTGGGCGACAGAGAGAGACCCTGTCTCAAAAAATAAAGGATATTTTATAAGTGAACAGCCTGGTGGAGATGGATAGGGCAAGGTATTGGGGCATGTGGAGCTTCTCTGTCATTTCTAAGTGTTCCACCCTCCCAGAAGCCCTGCTGGTGTTCAGCAACCTGGAAGGTCATTAGATCTGGTTATTAGGAGTTTTTATAGAGCTTAATCTCCAGCCCTCCTCCCCCTTCTCAGTGGTTTGAGGGTGTGGCTGCAAGTTCCAACCCTCTAATCACTTGGTCTTTCCAGGGACCAGCCCCATCCTAAGGCTATCTAGGGACCCCACTTTAAGTTACCTCATTAGCGTAAACTCAGGTATCATCTGATAAGGCTCCACATGAATAACAAAAGACATTCCTAGCCCTGAGAGGTGGTGAAAGCCTATAGTCCCATCTCTTTGGGAGGCTGAGGCAGAGGATCCTTTGAGGCCAGGAGTTTTAAGGTTGGCCTGTGCAACACAGAGAGACCCTGTCTGTAAAAAAAAAAAATTTTTAAAGAAAAAAAGACATTCCTATCACAGTGGAAATTCTGAGGGTTTTAGGAGCTTTATGACAGACAGCTGGGACAAAAACCAAATTTTTTTTTTTTTTCAAGACAGAGTCTTCACTGTGTTGCCTGGGCTAAAGTGCCTTGGCGTCATCCTAGCTCACAGCAACCTCAAACTCGTGGGCTCAAGCGATCCTCCTGCCTCAGCCTCCCGAGTAGCTGGGACTACAGGCATGTGCCACCATGCCCGGCTAATTTTTTCTATATATTTTTAGTTGTCCAATTAATTTCTTTCTATTTTTAGTAGAGACGGGGTCTCGCTATGCTCAGGCTGATTTCGAACTCCTGAGCTCAAACAATCCGCCCACCTTGGCCTCCCAGAGAGAGCAATTCTATTTTAGGGGAATGACGTATATATAAACTATTTTTGTTGTTCGCTTCAATAACATTAAATAGAGCCTATCTCAGAGTTAGGCTTCTCTAATGGGATTAGATATTTTAAAGCAATTTCAGGAAGCTCAGGATATTCACTTTTAACTTTTATCCAAAATAATGCTAATGAAGATATAGCTTTAAAATTCATCTTCATACCTCCATGAAGAGCCAATTCTAATAATTTACCTTATAAAGTTATAATAACATTTAAATGTTTTGTCAAAAATGGATTTAAAATTTATACATCTTGTATTTTCCTGGATAGAGCTGGAACCCATTCTACTAAGTGAAGTACCCCAAGAATGGAAAAATAAGCACCACGTGTACTCACCAGCAAATTGGTTTCACTGATCAATACCTAAGTGTACATGTAAGAACAACATTTATTGAGCATCGGGCAGGTGGGAGGGGGGAGGAGTGGATGGGCATATACATACATAATGAGTGCAATGCACACCATATGGGGGATGGACACACTTGAAGCTCTGACTCGAGGTAGGGAGTGGGGCCAAGGGCAACATACGTAACCTAAACATCTGTACCCCCATAATATGCTGAAACTAAAAAAAAAAGTCTAAATGGTAACCTAGAAAGATGGAATTTTAGTAACTCAAGTTCTGTTTCTTTGTCTTTGCAATCACTTTGGTATGAGCATTTATATTTAATCTACTACTTAAATGCAGTAATATGTAATACCTCCAGAGTTGGAGATACAAAGTAAGCTCAGATGATTCGAAACCATTACGAACTTACTCTTGAAACAAAAGTGTGTTGCTAAGTCTGAATATATTGGGAGCCAACTATGTAACTGGGAATTCTCCATATTAACTTCCGTGCAGAATACAATATTAATTAAAGAATAAGTAATAAAAGTGTGCTAATTTGAAGTCTACATATATTATAATTTAACAGGTAACTTGAACAATTGTTTAGAACTTAGACTAACAAAAGATTTTATTAGGGTAGAGTATTTTATCACTGACATTATTTGGAATTGCTGGCATGTGGAGATAATAAAAAGTATATTCACTTTAACTCGGCTCTATTATCATTTTTAGATTCTCTAGAGCAAATGCACCCCTCATGGTCTGCACCCTCCACCCACACTTGTTTTGCCACTGCATAGAAGGTCTAGCCCCTGTAATGTGTACCCAGATTGGTCTCTCCTGCTGATGGTTAACTGCTTCTCACATTTACAGCAAGAAAATAATTCTCGGTCTTTAAAGGGTAAGAGAACAAATCTTTCCTCCTTTCCCCTCTGCTTTTTTATTGCTATAAGAAGTCATTCAACATATTCTTGGCAAGTAAGCTGGAAGCTTCCACAGGATGGAATAAAAGAGACTTCCCTCCAGAGAATGCTGTTTTGGAAATTTGGTAGGAGAGATGGGTCAGTGATATTTAAAGAAGGGCTTCTTACCTCCCACTCACCCCTTTTGAGTTGTTCTCCTTCATATTGAAGAATCTCTTACTAGTTCTTTCAGAGAAGGTTTATAGGTGCTAACCTCTCTTAGCTGTTTTAAGGCTGAATTTTTTCTTTTTTCATCCTCTCTTATATGAGGGTTGAGCTTGGTGGTTCTCAAGCATAGTCCCTATAATAGCAGAATTGGAAACACGTGGGAACTGGTTAGATAAGTATAGTTTCAGCCCCCCCAAGACCTACTGAATCAGAAACTCTGGGGGTAGTCGCAGCTATCTGCATTTTCATAAACCTCCAGGTGATTCTGATGGACTCCAATGTTGGAAAACTACTGGTTTAAGTAGTTAAAGACTCCTAGGTGGATACTAATTTTTTTTCCTTAGGACTTTGAAAATATTATTTCATGGTCTCTCAGAATCTATTGTTACTGATGAGAAGTCAGCTGTCATTCTGTCTTTTCATTAAATTGAACCACATGAGATTTCTAATATTTGACCATGTTTTGTTGAGATAAATTTATAAATAATAAAATTCACCAATTTTATATATACAATTCAATGAGTTTTTAATAAACATACAGTAAAGTAACCACCACCATAATCAAGGTACAAAACATTTCCAACACCCAAAAATGTTCTTTCCTGACCCTTTATATTCTATACCCTTCTCCCTACTCTGGCTCCCAGGAATGACTAATCTTTTAGTCACTACAGATGAAACTGAATCTTCTGAAATTTCACATACATGGAATCATATGGCATATGCTCTTTTGTATCTTCTCCCTGTCGTTTAGCACAATGCTTTTGAGATCCATTCATATTATTACATTCATCAGCAGTTTCGTGCCTTTTTATTGCTGACTAGTATTCCACTGTGTGGATAAACTATAATCTGTTTATCTGTTTACAAACTAGTGAACATTGGGTTAATATATTTATCTGGTTTCTAGCTATTTACAGAGGGAGTACAAATTCTTATAGCAGTTAATCCTTCACACGCAGAAGCAGAAGCAATCATTTTTGATCTACAGTTGATCTACATTTCATATGGATAGATAATCTGTTTTCAATCTTAAAGCTTTAAGGTTTTCTCTTTTACCTTGACTTTCTGTATTTCCACTCCACTGTGCCTAGATTTGGATTTATTTTTATTTATTCTATTTAATGCTTTGTACAATTCCTACCTAAGGAATCATGTCTTCAATTCTGGAAATTTTTCAGCCATTATTTTTTCAAATATTTTCTCTCCTCCTTTCTCTCCCACTATTTTTCTCAGTAATCCCTACTAGACATATGGTATAAACTTCTATTTCAGCCTCCACGTCTCCTAATTTCCTTTTCAATTTTTCTGTCTTCTCTCTCTCTAGTCTGCATTCTGCGTGATTAGAAGATATCTAATTCGAATTTTCTCTTCAACTAATCTAAATTATTGTTTAATCTATGCATTAAGTTTTCTCAACATTTTAAATTCTACAATTTCTGTACATTCCAGTATTTATTGCTGCATAACAAATTATCTCAGAATGTAGCAGCCTCAAAGAATCATCCTATTTTGCTCATAATTTTGGGGTTAGGAATTCAGGAAGGATTCAGCCAGAGGTTCTGGCTTAGAGTCTTAGGCAGTTGCAGACAGTAGCTGTGGTTGCAGAATAGCAGAGGCTGGAGAATTTGGGGATGGCTGGATGTCTCCTTTTCTTTATGGTCACAGGACCTCTACATGTGGTTTCTTTGCATGGGCTAATTTTGGCTTCCTCACACCTGGCAACCGCCAGGCAGGTCGACTCCTTACATGTCAGTTCAGGGCTCCAGCACAAGTGACCCAGTAAGCAAGGCAAAAACTGTCTCACATTTCTGATCTAGCCTCAGAAATCACACAGCATCACTTCCGCTACATTCTATTAATTACAAGAGAGTCATAATCATGTCCCTCAAAGGAGGGGACATAGACACTACCTCTCTATGAAAGGAGCATAAGGACACATTGTAAGAAAAGAACATAAGATGGGAAATATTATTATGGCCAACTATGTTCAGCAACTTTAGAGGATAAAACCTATCATGCTATATAACTTTTTCAAATCCCTCTCTTTTAAAAAATAATGTCCTGTTCCTCCCTTGCAAGTTCTATTCTCCCTTCTCTTTCTTTGAGCATTTTAAAACATACTCGAATTCCCTTTTGCATTGGGCCCCGGGTTGTGGTGATGATCCAATGGAGCTTTTCCATGGCTTCCTTTGCTGAGGGTTCAGTGGGATTTACAGATTCCATATGAATATTTAGTTTATAATCTTGGCTCTAGGGTTCTACATCATGACAGTATTTTGAAAATCTAAACCTGCAAAGACAGCATAGGATAAGGATTTTGGTTTCTCTTAGCTAACACTTTTGACATTTATGGCCCAAGGATGGGGGCCTGGCCCATGCTCTGTGGGGAGTCTGACTGCAGCCTGTCCCCATATACAGGCGACTTAGACACTTGACCCCCATCCTTGCCAGTTGTTAAAATCCATACCCCAAGGTGATGGGATTGCTCATGAGATTTAAGTACCATTCACCTCTGTGAATTCTTTCTTAAGGTCTGACACTGAAATTTCTATTTCTCACTTACGAGTTTGGCTACATACTGTAAAAAATGTTGTAGTCAGCAATGCTATGAGTTAGAAGTGGAAAGAAGACTCCCCATTTTCTCTTGAACCAAAAGTCAACTGTGTTTCTAAATATAGAGCCTTGAATTGCTGAATATTTTCATTTAATGAACAAATGAATTCTTCCCTACAGGTCACCTAACCTCATTGTGGGAGAAAATAAGAAAATAAAGCTTCTGTGTGGAGGGATAAAAAGGATGTAGGTGTGTATTTGGAGAAGCCTACAAGGGAATGGACAAGCTCAGAGCCCACTGGATACAGGTCACAGATGCCCAGGACCCATCCTTGAAAAACTGTTCCAGTTGAGTTTGCTGCCCAGAAGGTACCCTATGAGTCCACAGAACTCTAATGACAGTCACTCTTTAAGGATCTTTCTATCCTCATCGACTGAACTCTAAATTGTCTATTCTCATAGTCCTTGCCCACCAGATTTCCAATTGAGAAATGAAGGGTAGCGACGCCCTGCCCTGCCAAGCTTCTATCCAGGCCACAGTGTTTGCCAACTCCAGGAGACTGTCTCAGGAAACCCTGAAGTGAATGTTCTGGAAAATTCGCAAGGTTCGGGAAAGAGCTCTTTTGCTTTTGCTTCACAAAGGAGCAAAGTATAATAGCACATCGGGAACTAGGGCAGCTAGAGGATTCATTCATGTTATAAATGCAGAGATTTTAGGCACGGGGTAGAGATATGTAGGAGACAGAGTTGTGAGAATCCTAAGGAATCTCAATCTAATCCAGCAGAGTCCATTCTCACGGGGAAAAGAATGGGAGTTTAGGAAAGTTAGGTTTCAGTGCATTCTCTCCCATCTCCTGCTCCTCTTGACATTTTCTCAATGGGAATTATTTTCAGACTTCTGTCTGAAAGTGTCTGCCCAAATGGACACTCATGACCTGCTCCATGACCTTCACCTCTACGAGGTTCCACATTTCTACAATTGCTCTTGTACAAGCAAGAAGATAATGATAATGATGACACTCCAACACTACCCATTTTCCAAGGCCCAGTTAGACTCCAGCCCTACAGGGAGTCTGCCCTGTCAGCCCCAGGCCACTCTGGCTTCTCCTTTTGTCCGACCTCCTATGTATTGTCTACTCTACTCACTACTCACAATGCTGAACCTGCCTCGGGACTTTTCCCGTCACTGTCTCAAATTGTTATTTATTTCTAGTAGTCTTCGTAAACTTTTAATGTGTTGAGGTTTGGTCTCTCTAACCAGATTTTAGGATTTTTAAGTCCAGGAATGTGCATTGCACGTCTTTATTTTAATAATTTATAGCACTCACCATAGGATGAGCATGACACAAGGGCTCCGTAAATATTAATAGATGATAGCTTATTCGTTCACTGTTCTTGTTTGGAAGTTTACATGATTTACCACATATTCAGAAGCCGGAATGTTCTGGAATACAAAGGACCCTTGAGGAAGTGATTCAATCGCACCATGCTTCAGTTTCCCACCTGCAATATGGAGATGGTAATATTTGCTGTTCTCTGCTACACTGGGAGATCAGAGGTTGTTGTTATTACTATTTTTTTTAATTATGTGACATAAATGTCTTTAAATAAAAGCTTACTGTAAATTCTTGGCAGGAGTGTGGCCTTGCTTTACACAAATTACATGGTTCTGAAAAATTAGATAAACAAGTTTCATCAATTAGTTATTTTTTAATTTTATCATTCAAAGTGTAATATGGATTTATCAGTTATGAAATTAAATATACAATAGGGACTGAAAAAAAGAAGAAAAAAATAACTTGGTCAGATTAACTCGACTTGAATAAAAGACCCCGCTCTAATAGTGAATGACTTTGCTTCCTGCTTAGCTGAAATACACATACACACACACACACACACACACACATATATATAAAGTATATATGTGTCATATTTTTGTTGAGGTTGTACTTACCTTATGATTCATATATATGTCATATATACATATATATATTTACCTTATGACACTTATACATATATACGTGTCAGTACAGGTCAGTACAACCTCAACAAAATTGTTTAACCTCAACAAAATTGTTTAACCCTTCCCAACAAACTTACGTGACTGAGATGTCACTTTCGATGTCCTTCTGCCCATCAGAGACTTAAGTAACTTGACCTAAGCCCTAGGCCTAAACCCTCAATTTCTCTACCTATTTGAGCCTAGAGACTCTCCTTAAGGTTTGTGCAAATGCAACACTTACTTGCCTTTGCTTTATCTATTCCTTCTGCATTGTGGGTTTTCTCTCCAGAGTGTCTGGCAGCCAGCGTGCTCACCTAGCTCCTTTCATCATTTTCTGCAGAAAATCCTATTACAATAGTGACTTTGCAAATTCCATAACTTCACTGAAGGCTTGAGGAGTTATGGGATGGTATCACATGGGGCACACACTGCCTATTAAGCCCCTGCTCCATGACTTTCACCTCCACGAGCAGCCTCCTGGGAAGCATAGCCCCCTTCCTAAGGATTCTCTCTTGAGCCAGTCTGTCCAGTCTCCACCTTTTTGGGATTCTGGAACATAAAAATTTCAGCATCTCATTGTATTTACCTTTTTTGAAAGCTTTCTTTACTTATATTTCCAGTGGAGAGGCTGGGTTATTTTTTCTGTTTTAATTTTTGTGTTTTTTCCCACTAGTTGAGGCTTATTCCACCAGCCATTCTTGGGTCCTTTTTCTCTCTTCCTGGAAGATCCTCTTTGTCTTTCTCTTTCCTTTCTTGAAACTCTCTCCATGGCTTTCAAATATGCCAAGTTTATTTTCTCTTAAAAGTAACAAAACAGAATTGTCTTCTATTGTGCTTTTCTGCAAGTTATTATCCTATATTTTTTCTCTCCCTCATGTCAGGCAATACAATTTTCTACATGGGTTTCTCCAATTCCTCAGCACCTATTCACTCCCTGACCCACTGTAACCTGGCTTCTGCTCCACCATACAATCGGAACTGGTCTGACTTGGGTCACCAATGACTTCCTTTTTCTAAGTAATAGCTAACAATAGTAATATTTAGGATTTAATCGGTGCTTATTATGTCCCAGATGCTGTTCTAGGTAAGTACTCATATTCACAATCTCATTTGTCCTCACAACAGCCATATGAGATGGATACTAAGATTGTTCCGTTTTATAGATGAGAAAACAGCCTTCAAGAGGTAAGGTATGGAATCACATAGCTATAAATTGCTGAGCTGGGACTCAATCCCAAACCCAATTCTTTTTGACTCCAGTACCAATAATTGGGTGTCTTTAGCTCAGCCAATCTCTCTCTCTCTCTCTCTCTCTCTCTCTGCAAAATTTGTCCCTGTTAGCACTCCCTCCTTTGTGCACATTTTGTCCTCTCAGTTTGCACAAGTCCATTGTCGCCTTTCTGCCGCGTCTTCTCAATCTCCTCTCCAGGCTCCTCTTTTTTTTTTTTTTTTGAGACAGAGTCTGGCTCTGTTACCCCTGGCTAGAGTGCCGTGGCGTCAGCCTAGCTCACAGCAACCTCAAACTCCTGGGCTCAGGTGATCCTCCTGCCTCAGCCTCCCGAGGAGCTGGGACTACCGGCATGGGCCACCATGCTTGGCTAATTTTTTCTATATATTTTTAGTTGTCCAGATAATTTCTTTGTACTTTTAGTAGAGATGGGGTCTCGCTCTTGCTCAGGCTGATCTCGAACTCCTGACCTTGAGCGATCCACCCGCCTCGGCTTCCCAGAGTGCTAGGATTACAGGCGTGAGCCACCGCGCCCGGCCCAGGCTCCTCTTTTTTGACCCATGTTTTAAATGTCTGTGCTCTCTGGAACTCTGTTCTTGGACCTCTTGTACTCTCACACCACGTAATTTCCTTTGGAAGGTTCATATATTTGCTGGCTCCTCTTGCTAGTGTTTGCCAATAACACAAACTACATGTCTCCGGCAAGATCATTCTCCTGTTCTCCAGATCTAAATATCTAAATGTCTCCTGGACATAACTCAGACATCTCATGGACACACAAATTCAATATGCTTTAAAACGAACCCACCTGTTTGTCTCCCCTGCCATCTCCCCTTGAAAAAAAATATGTTCCTCTTTCCGAGTGTTATATTTCAGTCAAGGGCACTACTGTCCATCCTGTTGACAAACTAAGTCACCCTTAACCTTCTTCTCCTGCAACTCTCACATCTAATCAATCCATCTCCAAAACCAATTAATTCTACCTCCTAAATGACCCCTTACCTCACACCATCACTTCCCAAGTTCAAGCCTACATGATCACAGCAGTCTCCTTGATGGTCTCCCTGTGTCCAATCTTGCCATCTTCAATCCATTCTTTAGTCTTCGGGCTATAGGTTGGTTCAGACATGCTCTACTTGGGTCTCATTGTCTTTGAGCCAGCAGCTACGCAGGGCTTGAATACTGACTGCTCCATGTGTCTCATTCTGGCACCCAAACTGCAGGAGCAGTGGCTACCCAGGAGTCCACTGCAGTCACAGAGATCATTCTAAAATATAAAAGTTATCAACTTCTCCCTTGATTAAAATTCTTCACTGATTCCCTAATGCTTTCAGAAGACAATCCAAAACAATCATGATGTATTAGTCAGCTACTGCCACAGTGATACTGTGTAACAAACTGCCCCCAAATCAGAGGCTTATAGCAGTCCCTTATTCTCATGCTCACAAGTCTATAGGTTGGCTACTGTTCAAGTGGGTTAGGTTAGAATTCAAGTTCCTGAGTTCTAGGATCCAAGGTATAGTAGGAAGGTTAGGTTAAGGTCACACAACATAAAGGATCTTCACAATAAAGGCCCTGTCTTGCCATCCTAGTTCCCAGCACAAAACCTGGTCAATAGCGGATGCTCAGCAAGTATTGAATGACTGGATGAATGAAGCCAGATAGTGCTGACTTGGGGAAACCAACACGTCAACTTCTACATCTACAGCCTTTTCATTTTGCATCTGTTTTCTCATTCATAGTGTGTCCTATTTAGAAATCTCATTCCCTCGTGATCACTTCCCTCTGCTCACTACTAAAACCCACTCTCACAAAGGCCCTGTAACCAGTAATTTACACATTAATAAAAATATTAGTCTGTTAACTCTTCTAGATTTATTGGTCATACGAGCTCTCACTGAGGAATCTGTAGCAAGACCTTGACCTCTGCCTAAGGAATTTATGTTTCTTAGTAAAAGATGAAGAAAATTGTAACACTAAATAAGCAGCAAATTGTATTGTTCTTCAAGTAAGTTTCATTCGAAAACCAGATTCAACTCCCATTAGTTAATCACACAGATGTCACCTCAACCCCCTCACAACCATCTTATGAAACATTTCACTCAGTTACATGCTTTATTTTAAGCCTTCCAGGATGGAAGCTTTCTCTGAATGTACTACGGATAAAGTCAGCTGCCACAGACAGCAATCTTCCTGTAACACACCAACACTCCTGCCAGCCACCCCCACAATTAATCCTTCAGCCTGTGGTATACACATGGCTTCTTCCAGTCAAATCCCAGAATGCCCCTAGAAATAGGTCATCTGAAATAAGCATCAACTTTGCTTCAAAAAGATTCTATGCCTATGTGGTCATAACCCAAAAAAAGAGTCCTTTGGGGAAACAGGACATGTAAACAGCAGAGCTCAGGCATCCTTTGCATCCTGTCCCTTCCTTCCCAGTAGCAACCTCATCTTTGACCTCTCTAAAATCAACAGCTCTCTGCTCTCTAAATCAGGTGTGGGCAAGGTCTTTCCCTCCCTTCCCTGATTTCCATTTCCATTGCCTTGGCCCCTCAACGTAAAATACATTTGCAAGAACGTTAAGTCATGTAAGCAACAGCATTGCTCCACCTTACTGACAATGCTATGAAACAGCAAATTTAACCAGGATGCATCTCTAAGCCAGATTACTGGGAACAAGATTGGGAGGGCTGCAGGGGAAATTAATATTTATCGAACAACCTTCATGCACCGCTGTTCTACTGTTTTATATACAGGATATAATTTAATACTCACAACACTTATCTATCTGTTATTATCTATCTTTGTAAATAGAAAAGCCAAAGCTCAGAGAGGTTAATTAACTGACTCTGGATTCCACAGCTAGTAATAAGTAGAAATAGAATGAGTACCAAATTTGACCAGTCTCCAAAACCCACGTCCCCAGCACTTGCTACATGTCTTCATGATGTTTATTTAATGAGAGAATAAAAGACACATTTCCAGAATTGTGAGGTAAGTAAGGAATTTTTTTGATGGACCAATAAACAATTCTCCAGTGACTAAGCATGCATTTAAAGGCTCCTAAGTTCTGAGCTCCAGGCCAGGCACTGTAAGGGACACACAGAAGTAGGTGATGGGCTCTCTGACCCCCAATAGGTTACTACACCAGAGAGGAGAAAAGCATCTTACATCCAGGAATTGATCCACAATTGGATAAACCTCAATTGTGTAGTAGAGTTCAGAGATAGGACAGGTCAGTGTGGACTACATAAAAAATGGATCAGTCAAGTTTCCAGTTGCAAGAAACTAGATTTAAGCAGAAAAAAATTCATTTAAAAATTAGTGGGCAAAACCACAAGGAGATATCATTTCACATCTACTAGGATGGCTATAATAAAAAAAAAACCCAAATAATAATAAGTATTGACAAGGATATGGAGAAACTGGACCCTCACACATTGCTGGTATTAATGCAAAGTGGTACAACCACTTTAGAAAAATCTGGCAGCTCCTCAAAAGCTTAAATATAGTTACCGTATGACCCAGCAATTCCACTCCTAGGTATCTACCCAAGAAAAATGAAGACATAACGTCTACACAAATATTTGTACACAAATATGCACAGAGGCATTATTCATAGAACCCAGAAACTAGAAACACCCCAAATGACTATCAACTGATGAATAAGGAAAATGTGGTATATCCACACAATGGAACATTAATTAACCATAAAAAGGGAATGAAGTTCTGATACATGCTACGACATGGATGAATTTTGAAAACATTATGCTCAGTGAAAGAAGTCAGTCACAGAAAAACACATATTATATGATTCCATTTGTATGAAATGCCTAAAATATGGATAGGCAAATCTAGAAATAGATTAACAGTTGCCTAGAGCTGGGAGTTGGGGTAAGATGGAAAGTGGCTGCTAATGAGTATAGGGGGATTTGGTAGAGCCATGGCCCATTAGGAACAGGGCCGCCTGAGCTCTGCCTCCCCTCCCCCAGCCCCATCCCACCCTCCAAACCCCTGTCTGTGGAAAAATTGTCTTCCATGAAACTGAGGAAGCTGGCCACACAGCAGGAGGTGAGTAGCGAAGCTTCATCTGTATTTACAGCCGCTGCCCATCACTTGCCTCACTGCCTGAGCTCCACCTATACCACCCATTCTCCATCTGTGCAAAAATTGTCTTCCATGAAACTGGTCCCTGGTGCCAAAAAGATTGGGGACTGCTGTTGTAGAGGACAAAAATGTCCTAAAATTACATTGTGGTGATTATTGCACAATCCTATAAATTTACTTACAAACATTGAGTTACACACTTTAAGCAGGTGAATTATATGGTATGCAAACCACAACTCAATAAAACTGTTTTTAAAGAACTAGTGGGTAGTTTATAGAATCTCTGAGAGGCTGGAGAACCAGGCTTAGAGGTTGTGGAGAAATAATGCTCTGAATTACACAGACGGTTGGAATAGCAAAGATATCACGGCTATTGCTGCTGGGTGCAGACTGTGCTGCTTGCCCAGACGCCACCACCAACGCAGAATTCCGCTGCTGAGATCACAGTCATCACGACCTCTGGGAGCCAGATCATCTGCCACTGCTGCTGCATCACTGGCCACCAGCCTGGATTCTGCACTCTCCCAGCTTTTCTGCCACTAGTTTGGGCTGTGGGCATGTCACTGAGAGAGTCTAGGTCACATGCCCGCACCCTAACTGCAAAGGAGGCTGAGAAAGTGGGTGTCCAACATTGTCAAGGTTGTAGGGGAAAGTACATTCATTGTGCCTTAGAAGAGTAATTCTCCAAACATAGGAAGAAAGTGGACACAATGAATAATTAATGCAGCCACAAAAGGTTTCTCAAAGTGGTAATAGCTCTAGCTAATCTTTGAGGGGTGGACAGGATT
Organism: Avahi laniger; assembly: GCA_963575035.1. NCBI lineage: Eukaryota > Metazoa > Chordata > Mammalia > Primates > Indriidae > Avahi > Avahi laniger. The sequence continues at coordinate 27,529 of CAUYSK010099358.1, forward strand.
TGGATCAAGAAAAATCAGAAGAATGTTACAGCTGAGGGAATAGCATAAGGTAGGTGGGAATTAAAACCCAGACTCTTCAGGAATTTGAATGGGCCTCCAACTTGGATGCAATGATAAGATGTATAGACTCAGTCATGTGACACAGGAGCCAGCTTGAGATCAGGCTCTAGGCTGTGCAGTCACAGGAACTTTAAAAGAAAGATCACCCAAAGCAGGTCATCAGAGGAAACCCTCAAGGTCCAAATTGCCTGCCACTTTCTTTGTATTCTGGCCACTGGGGACTTCACTGAACTTGAAAGTTAGAACTACCCTGTCTCCCAAGTATCAAGGAGAAGGCATCCAGGTTGTTTCTTCACTTTCTTTGTTTCATCTCCTTCTACATATGGGCAGTAGAGGAGTGGAAACAAAGGCTGCTCTGGGGTGTATTCAAATGGGGGCCATGGTGACAGCTTAAGGGTAGGTTGTATTATTTCTGATTTGGGCTGTTGAGGCTTTTTGTCAAATGATTTCTTTTTCTCCCTGGGTCTCCTATGAACAGAGGGTAGATTGATCCCTTTCTCAGATCATCCCACATCATTTCTTTCTATTCTTGAGTTCTGTTTAGAACTCTAAATCTTTGTTCCATCTGGGTAACTGGGATGATGTAGAGCAGGCTGGAAGAGGGTCTGGCCCTTTCACCATAGTTCATTTCATTTTTATGCTCTCCTTCTATCTGGCTTTTCTTAATAGCTTTGAGATGAATTTCCTTTCAGCCTTGCTCTGGCCTTGTGAAAGCAAAGAGTTGAGTTATTAGGCACAATAGGAACATTTATTTATCTGGCTTTCATCAAGATAAATAACAAATTTATATAAAATCTTAGCACATCAAAAACATCCCAATATATAAAAAATAAGTGAGGTTTATTGAATGGTTTTGTGAAGCTTTACCATAAAATATCAACATGGAAAATTAATTTGCTAGATGGCATTTTAACCTGAAGTCACTTACAGCACTATGGGCAGATGAAAGAGTTGAATTTTAAGAAAGTCTCGCCATGGAGCTTTAAAAAAAGTCACCACATCAGCGACATCATACATAAAAAGCGAGGGTGATGTATTCTCCATCAATAAATTTAATAGCGGCCATAGCACCATTTGCTAGAAATTCACTTTGAGTCTGAATTATTTTAAATAAGGCATCACACATAAGAGTAAGAAAGAAAAAATTCCCAGCTCAGTTTCCATTAATTTCCCAGCCAGTAACTTTGAAATAGCATAGAATTTACAGGTCAGCAGCAAAAATTCACTCAACCAGGGAGAAAATGGGCCATTTCTCTTTGGTGTCCAAGTGAAGACCCCACTTAGGAGCTATTTCTTGGTTCTTGAAGAGTCTTTTAACTGTATCATTTCTCGATTTTAACTGGGCTGAAGCAGCTCCCCATGACACAGGGAAATGTGAGCAGATTGAGTTTTCTGTGCATTACAAGGGCTTCATCCAGCCCCCAAGTGGCAACCTGCCCAGATTAGTGTTAAAGACTGTGTCACACCAGCTGAGAGGAAGACATGAGACGCAGATGCTGGCTTTTGTCATTGGCAACTTAGAAATGCTGAGCAAGTGGAAGAGAGAAATGTGTATGCTAAGTTTTGTAGCCCATTAAAGGAGTTTGCCTTTCTCTGTTCCCTTGCTGCACAGAACAGGGGCTGGGGATTTAGGTTGGCCATTTGGCCGGTTCCCTCATTCATGAAGAGCTTCAACTTTAGACATTTGATGTTATCATCAAAGGAGGTCATCCATCCAGTCCCAGAGAAGAACAGTGACTAAAAGAGCATGACACTCATCGCAAAACCTTCATCTATCTTGTGTTCTGCCTGTGGGGCACTAAATATTCATATTTCAAATATTATTATCATCATGTGACTAACACAAATATATTTCATTCCAACTAATGTAAACATTTAAAACACACCAAATTTTTTGAAACATGTTTTGAAATTTTCCTTTATCTTACGTACTAAGAACATCCAAATAAGTACATAAAAGAACAAAAGAAAGAAAGAAAAAGGGCTGAGCCTCCCTCAGCTTTTGAGAGGCCTTGTTTATCTTCCTAATGACAAGATGTTATCTGTTTGACTCAATTTAATTCATTTCAATTATGAATTGGTCTTTAGCCCCTTAAGTGATATGATAAAAGAAATCTATACAGAAAAATAATAGTTACTACTCAGTGAGCACAAATCCTGGGCACTGTGCTAAACTTTTTCTATGTTGTTTTCTTTAATCCACAACAGCATTGGAGGTAAAGATGATTATCCCCATTTTAATAATTCAAAAACTGAGGCTCATAGAATTAGAATTTGCCTAAAATCATGCAGTTGATAGAAAGAAGAGCTGGGATTTGAATTCAGATCTGTTTGTCTCCAAAGGCCATGTCTTTAGTCACTTCTCAAAGATCACTTAAATGGCAGTTACTAATTTTATGCAAAAACTAAAACACATAACTGTGCACTGCAGTACTAGATGAATATGGTCAAATTCTAGTTTTGGGACTCCCTTTTTTAGACCACATGCTTACCAGCTCCCATCTATCATCTCAGTCTTCCTTCAGACAGATGACCACCATACAGCAAATAGCCTTCAACTCTAGATATGCTAAACTCTTTACGTTCTCCCGAGGTTAGAATATGACTGGGAGTTCATTGGTTAAAAAACTCCTCAGCAACCATTCACACATCACTGTTAGATTGACAATCTTCTTTGCAGAGGAAAACCTTATACTTAATTCCTGGGGATATCTCACTTTTTCTTCATGTACTAAATATTGTACTTTCAGGAAAAGAAATATGAACAACACTCAAATATTCACAGGCATATTGTCTAGGCCAGGAAGTAGCCTAGTTACTGGGCATATCTTATTTATAATAAATAAATACATCAGTTTAACAAGTAATATAGGTACATGAAAGAATACTCAAAAAGGCCGGCGCGGTGGCTCACGTCTGTAATCCTAGCACTCTGGGAGGCCAAGACGGGCAGATCATTTGAGCTCAGGAGTGCGAGACCAGCCTAAGCAAGAGCGAGACCCCGTCTCTACTAAAAAAATAGAAAGAAATTAGCTGGACAACTAAAAATATATATAGAAAACTTAGCCAGGCATGGTAGCGCATGCCTGTAGTCCCAGCTACTTGGGAGGCTGAGGCAGTACGATCGCTTGAGCCCAGGAGTTTGAGGTTGCTGTGAGCTAGGCTGACGCCACAGCACTCTAGCCAGGGCAACAGAGTGACACTCTGTCTCAAAAAAAAGAACACTCAAAAAGTACAAAAAGATATGTAGTGGAAAGTGAGTCTATCCACCCTATCACTCCCTCCCCCATCCCTTAGTTCTCTGCCTAGAGGCAACGATTATCTTTAAGAGCTAGTCCATGATAGTATGAGCTTTGACTTTATCCATTTAAATGTCAGGATTCTACCCAGAACATTGCATTTTTAATGATATGTCTTTAAGATGATGTCTTAGTCTGCTTGTGTTGCTATAACAGAATATCACAGACTGAGTAATTTATAAAGAAAAGAAATTTATTTCTTATATTTCTGGAGGCTGGGAAGTCCAAGGTCATCCAACTAGGGCCTTCTTGCTACGCCATCACATGGTAGAAGGTGGAAGGGCAAGAGAGCACTCATTGACAAGAGAGAGCCAGAGATTGAACTCACAGCCTCAAGCCCTTATATAATTGACATTAAATCACTCAGGAGGGTAGAACCCTCATGACCTAAACAGCTCCCATAGGCCCCATCTCCTAACACTGTTGCATTGGGGATTAAGTTTCCCACATTTTGAGGGATACATTCAAACCATAGAAGGTGGTTTCACATTTGCATATATAGAATTGCTTTGTTCCTTTTTATGGCTGCCTAATGTTTCATGGTGGATGTACCGTAATATATTAAACAAGTCTCCTTTTGATAGACATTTTTAAAATATATATACACCATGGAATACTATGATAAACATTCTGGTTGTTTCTGACATTGTGCTGTTATTAACAATGCTACAGTGAAAGCCCTTCTGCTTGTAACAACTTACAAATGTAACCATGTCTATAATAAGAATTCCTAGAAATGAACTTGCTGTGTCAAATTTAATCCTCCCTTTCCAGAAGTTGCATCAATTTACACTTACACTGACAATGTGTCTGTTTCCTAATATCCTCACCTACACAGTATGTTACAAACTTTTGGATCTTTGTCAATCTGATTGTTAGTTCTAATCTGCATTTCTCTTGTAATAAGGGTGATTGAACAACTTTTCATATGTTTACAAGTCATCTGTATTCCCTTTCCTTTGACTATCTGTTAATCTCCTTTGCCTATTTTACTATTAGGTTATTGATCCTTTTTCTTACCAAGAATGTATAGGAATTCTTTTTACATTAAGGAATAAACCCCTACGGGATATGTGTTTTAGTTATTTTTCTCAACTTGTTGCTTCTCTTTTAACTTTATTATTTCTTGGCAGGCAATTTTTTTTCACTTTTATGCATTAAAATTTATCAATTCATTTTTATGGCCTCTGGGATTTGTATCAAACTTAAAAAGCCTTTTCCCACATTAATATTATATAGAAATTCTCCTATATTTTTTGTCTAGTATTTTATGGCTTCATTTTTTATGTTTAAATCTTTGATCCATCTGGAACATATTAGATACAAAGAGCAAGGTAGTGATCCAATTTTATTTTAGTTTCCCAAATGGCTGCCAAGTGGTCCAAAAACCATTTTGTATTTCATCTTTTTTAGACAATGCCTGGGAGTACAATAAGAAACCTATAAATTGGCATTATCTTTAGCTTGAGATTCCTCAGAAAATCCATCCCACATAGTACACAGAAAGTACCATGATTACTCCACAAGAAATAAGCTTGTACAAGTAGTATGTATATGAATAAAAAGCAGGGGAACTGGGATTAGTCTAAGTCTGGGCAGACAAGCTTCGTGAGGCCTGGAACAGAAATTTGTGAAGGGGAGAGAGAAAAGTGTTCTTGAAGAAAAATAATGTAAAATTACAAATACAAAATTATATATAAACATGAATATTTAATTAGAATGAAAATAGAAATTATAATAAATTAAAATGTTAAAAGCTAACATATTCTACAAACATTAGAAAATACAGAAAAATAAAATAGTAAAATAACATAATAATATTTTTATTAACTACCTGACAGAGATGATTAAAAGTGAGGTACCTCTATAACATTTTGACTGCACATTCTTTGACTGGCTCTTCATATGACAATTTTATAATATTATAATTATTACTTTCCATGGAGAAAATAGAAAGATAATTCCGTTTTTCCTATAGCATGGTTGATCAAAATTTGGTTTTTTATTAATGACGGTTTAGTAAAGTTTCCTTCAGGATTACAATGTGATATAGATATTATCAGTAACTTTGTATCAAGTTTATTTCACATATAAATTGTCAGATTTAGGTTGATTTCAATTTTCCTTGGTCAATGACTAACCTTTGGATTGATGATGTTCATTAATCAGTTTGTCAGCATTGCCATCACTGTAAGGTTTAAATGAGTTTTACATAAATGTTTTTTGTCCAGTATTTTATATCAAATTATGAAGTAATATTAATAGAAACCCTTTTCCAGTATGTTCAAATGATTAACTGAGTTATCTTGATTAACTGAGTTATCAAACAATCCAAGAATGTATTCATTACTACTATTAAAAATCTCTCTCTTCCTCTTACTGAATTGCTGTACTGCTTTTGATGTAATCTGAAATTTTGGGGGGTCAAAACTATTTCTTGATGTCCTTGTTCATCTGCATTGCTTTTATTTCATATTTCATTAATTTTTATATGAAATCATCTTGATCAAAAAGAAAATTAAAACTGAAATTACAAATGATGTAGAAAATCATGAAAAGGAGAGTACTATATAAGAAAATCAATGAGGCACAGCTAAAACTGTACTCGGAGAAAAATTTACAACCTGAATACCAAAAATATATGAGCTTTATTTTGAAGAGAGTAGTAAAATAACAATGAGAAAACCAACAAAAAGTAACAGGAACTAATTAGTAAAGGCAAATGTTTAAATTATTGAAATGTTTAAAAAATTATGGAAATATAAATAAAATCTCTGAGCTTGATATTTGAAAATGACCAATAAAATGGGTAAACATCTCTCAAACCTGATTAAGGGAAAAACTGCAGAAAAGAGAAATACAAGATTGGGAATAAGAAAAGAGATATGAGAAAATATGGGGAGTGAATATTAAGTTAAACTCTAGAGCTATATATTTGAGAATATAGAAGACATTAACACTTTCTTATTAAAATCTCAGAAAATAAGCTGCCATATTTTTAATGCTACATGAAAACAAGAAAAGTTACCCTGAACCATGTTTCCTTCCAAAAGTTCAGAAAAACTAGTTTCATATTAAAAAATCAACAATAAAAAGGGTTGATCAAATTCCAAACTTATTATGTGATAAAAGAGAATAAGACAGAGAATAACATCTCCATGATCCAGTGGTTCTCAAACATTAGTTCTCAGCATCCCTTTATACTAAAAAAAAAGGGACCCCAAAAGCTTTAGTTTCTGTGGGTGATATCTGTTGATATATACCCTATTCGAAATTAAAACTGAGTGATGTTTACAATATTTATTAATTTATTCAAAAATAATAATACCCATTACATGTTAACATTAATAACATATTGTATTGAAAACACCTATATTTTCCAAAATATTTAAGAAATAAATAGGTAATTTAATGAGAAGAATAGCATTGTTTTACATTTATGCAAATCTCTTTAACACCAGGCTTGATAGAAGACAGCTGTATTCTCATATCTGCTTCTGCATTCCATTTGTTGTGATATGCTTAGTTGAAACATATTGAGAGAATCTAGCCTTATGCAGATACAAATTTGGAAAAGGAAGAGGTGTCTGAACAACTTTTTCAGATAATTGTGGATATTCTTCTTTGATATTACACCAAACCTTCACAAGTGATAGCTGCTTGAAGGTTAGTTGTAACATGGAATACAAAACCCTATCAAAACTTTACAAATTTAATTCCATTAAAATCTATTGGTTTATCTTTGAACGTATCTTTTACCCATGGATGACTTTGTAACAATGTGTTGATTATTTGGATAATATTGGTTCACTGAATTATGCAGATCTTCCAAATATTGACACATTTCATTATATAATAGCAAAAAAATCACACTTGTAAATGTTATCACCAATATCACCAGAAAAGTCTTCTAACTATTAATATTAGGAAGCTGTCAGGCTCAGGGTGGCAAATACACATTTTCCAAAATTCTAATTTTCATTTGAAAGCTTAAATTTTATCATTGGCAACAAACACTTTCAGGTGTTTTCCTTGAAGTTTCAGACTCAATTAGCTAGTTTTCAAAACATGTCTCCCAGATGTCCATATCTAAATAATCATAGCTCATCTGTTAGTCATTCTTTCAAGTAAAGGTTAGTCTAGCTAAAAATTCAAGCAATTACAATAATACTTTTCCTGGAAACAACCATCACACTTGAGTATGAAGCAAGCGTTTTA
>CAUYSK010099360.1:0-72687 GCA_963575035.1 Avahi laniger
CTCCCCTCCCCCCTTCCCCCTGCCCAACATCCAATCAATGTTATTCTTATATGTTCACTTATGTGTTGATCAGTTAATAGCAATTTGATGGTGAGCACATGTGGTGCTTGTCTTTCCATTCTTGGGATACCTCACTTAGTAGAATGCATTCCAGCTCTATCCAAGAGTATACAAGAGGTGCTATATCACCATTGTTTCTTAAAGCTGAATAGTACTCCATGGTATACATATACCACATTTTATTAATCCACTCATGTATTGATGGATACTTGGGTTGTTTCCACACCTTTTTGTTTAGAAGTATGTCATATGGCTCATCCTGATTAAGGAGAAACTGGAAAAACATGTATTTAGATTTTCTTCCCTCTATGGGGGATGAAGCAAGAAAAAAATGTGTTAGGGGTAAGTATTGATTAACCAATCACTAGCATCTCTCACAATCCACTCCTTAGACGAGTGGACATTCACACACATCCTTCTTCCTATATATATATGTTGCACAGAATCTACTCATCCTCTCTTCCATAGAAAGTAACCCCACATACCATTTGTTTTAGAATCTAGCTTGAAGTGCATCACTGGGTGATGTGCACTCCTCACTGTTGGATCCAGATGTGGATTTTCTGGTCTAGTGACTAGTAACTACAAACAAGCTGTCTGTTCCCTTTATCCAGCATACAATGGTGGTGGAGGGACAGAATAACTACAATACCATTACCGTCTTGCGAAAGGGAAGAATGGGAATTGCATACAAAGTATTGGTCTATAACATGCATCAAACAGCAAAGACTTTGCTCTGAAAGTCTCTAAAAGCTCTGAAAGTGGAGTAAATTCTTTTATTAGTCAATCTACCCCTCTCTGCCTTTTCTGGGAGGATCTCTAGTATCTGGGAGGATTCAGGAGACATTTACGCTAATGATGCTCATGGCCACATCTGGAGTAGACTTGGGACAAGATGCTCCCCTGAGGAATGTGTGATTTTCCTAATTTATTTCTTATTCATGTAGGTTCAAGGGCTTATGGGCTTAACAGTTGAGATTTGGGTTTCTTGAGCAGTATCATCCCCTCAAAAATATAGTAACCTTGGAAATGATTTTGCTTCTAGTAATTTCCATCTGGGGTAACTAAAAGTTGGTGTATGTGTAGGCATAGTTTTTAATTGTGAAAAATTCTATTTCCTACTGCCTAAGTTTAGTCTAATAGACAAATGCATTGTGAAGATTTAAAAAACATAGGCTTGCGGTGGAAGATATCATGCTAGTTAAAATCTTTGCTAAGTTACAGCTATAGTGGTTGTTAAATACTGGAATGCTTTCATACTGCTGGGTGAGTAGCTGTTTACCCACACCAGGAGGCTGTACCCCGAAATCCTGCTACTAAAGGATTAGTGCTTGACAAAGTATAGGGGCCTCCTCCAGCCCTGTTGCAAACATTCATTTTGATTCCTCACTGCCTCTGTCTTACCAGGTATTAAATATCTTGTATATCACCTCTGGCTTAGCCCCAGTTAGGGCAGCACAGAAGTATGTTTATTGGTATGGGGGATTCTGGGAAGTATCCAAACATTTTCCAAGGAAATGTCACATTAGAAGAATGCTAATCAAAGTCTTAAAAAGGACATCAAGTTGTAAGAACATTTGTAAAGAGGTAATAAAAATAACGAGAAGGTCAAAAATAGGTTGGTTAGAGACAAAGAATGAATTGGTAGAAAGTAGATTCAGGAAATAATTATGTTAATGTAGAGCAACCACTCTGGCATTCCTCTCCTGTGTGTCTTGGCACAGTGCACTGCCCTGGGACGTGCCCTTAAAGCCATTGACCCATCTTGGATACAAGCCAAACAAGGGAGGGTCAGAAGCAGAAGCCCAATTAATCAAGTACCCCCAGTGTAGGCGGGCAAGGGACCAAAGATTGGAAGGTCAGTTAAGACAAGGGGAAGAAAGATGGGGTCATAAATTCAGAGCACGGGCAAGGTCTAGAGTCTAAGGGGTTAGGAATTTGGCAGAAAAAATTGTAGTAATAAAGGTTGAACTTGGATCCTAGGGCAGACAGTGCTCTGTCGTAGTCTATTACTACCTGCTGCACGTGGATGAGTTGGGACCACAGATGCTGGGCATTGTCAGAAGAATCTCAAAGGCTTTTTGTAGTTAAGGCCAGGACAGAGATGTCAGAGAGAACTTGTCCTGATTTTGCTGCCTAACTGTTTTTACCTTTTAATTTTTTATCTATTAAAAATTTTAATCATATTTTTGAGAACATGTGATTATGGCTATTAATAATAGCTGAGATTTTGGGGTGGGAGAGTGCTTACAACATGCCAAGCATAGTTCTATGTGCTTCATATATAAAAAATATCTCATTTAACCTTCACAGCAATGACATGAGTTTTTTGTTTTTGTTTTTTTAAATTATCCCCACTTTGTAGAGGGGATACAAACCCCATTCGCTTTCTTACATTCTCCATGCAAGCTCTCTACCTGACTCATCCTCATCCATACATCCATCCATTTATGCATCAATCCATTCACTCACTGATTCAACAAATTGATATGCAAGCTATTATGCTAGGTACCGGGAATACAATGGTGAACAGGATCAACAAGCTCTCTCCTTGGAAGTTTACGGTCTTGCAGAAGAATCAGACAGTTAAATCATCACTTGTGATAAAGTGTGATAGGTACAATAATAAGATGCAAGATACAATGTGAACTCAGAGAAGGGGCACTTAATGTTGTTTATCTAGAGGTAGAAAAGCTTTCAAGAATGATATCTAAAGTGAAAAGCAAGTGATCAGTAAGAGTTCAGTGAGTAGGAGTAAAATTAAGTTCAAGAACCAGAAAGGTACATTATTTCCTAAGTGGAACATAAAGTGGGAAGGACAAGAGGATGAGAGATTAGGAACAAAAGGAGGGCAGGATGCCTGGCTACAAAGGGCATTCTGAAGGACTTAAACTTTATTTTAATGGCACTGGGAAGCCTTTGATTAGAGTTAAGTAAAGGAGTGACATGATTTATTTATTTTGCACTGTAGAAGTATCATTCTGGCCACAGTATGGAGGATGGATCGGATGGGGCAAGACTGTAGGCTAAGTAATCTGGGAGACAGTGAGTTACAGTCTCCAGGCAAGAGATGGTAGTGGTTTGAACTATGTAAGTCAGTAGCCATTAGGATAGAGAAAAAGTGGATGGGATGGAGAGAGATCTAAGAAGTAGAGTTAGACAGAACTTGCCATAGGCCTTCCATATGGAATGTGTAATATAATGTATATATTGCTATTCACCTGGAGCAAATATGACTGAGTTAAGATTTCATGTCATCTTTCTAATGGAGTGGCTGGGAGCTTATGGAAAACCTGTGCCTATAAAATGTACATTTTCATACTTAGTTATACAGGACAGGAGAACTTCTCATTTTCATTAAATAGATCCAATATTTATGGCAAAGGGTGAGTTATATTAGAGCATCACAGGGCTTGGTTTACACTTGAACTAATTTCCTGCAAATGTGAAGTCAAGTGGAAACCTCACTGTGAGGCATTGAAATATAGGGCCCAGTGTGTGTGGGGGGATTTGGGGAAGATTTTCCTGACAGCAGTGGTTTATTATGAAATAAAAATGTGGTAGAAAATATCCTTTCCTGCCACTCTGAAATTCTACCATTCCTTTCAAATGACTTTTTCTTTAAGGGAAGAAGGACTTGGAGACAGATTCTAAGAAATGATAGCAGCAACTTGGAAGAGTCTGAACTCAGCCTGGGTGCCCACACTAGGCTGTGATGTAAAACCAGAAAAGCCTCATTTTTCATCCATTTCATAACCAGGAAGTACATGAATAGAAGCTCCTTTTTCAAATTATATTGCCTCCCTATTGAATTTAACTTTCATCCAATTGAAAAGACTCATATTTTACTGCCAGTCATCCCAGCTGCTATTCAGCAGACTATCGAGAGGAGTTTTCTGTTGCCTGTGGAACATATTTTTATTGTTGTTGCTTCATGCTGTATTCTATAACCTCCTCTTATTTCTATAGTGTGGCTGGCTCAGGCCTAATGATCAAGCTGTTGCCATTTCCGAGCTTAAGCACTTCATGCCTTGTCTCCTAAAGGGTTACATCACTTACTTAAATTAACATCCAGATGAAGCCAGATATAGGGGCTCCTTCTTGCCAGTATATTGTGGCTCTTGTTCCGTTGTTTTCCCAGGGAGAGAGGATAGAGGTCCTCTGGTGCACAGTGACTTTTCTCAATCCATCATCACAGAGCACTGTCTAAAGGATGGTGGAGCAGATGCTTCCTGTGATTCCACCATCAGCTTCTGCTCGGAGGCTGGAATAACCTGTATTCTGATCTCTCCACCTTCACATCTACTATCCTCCAATACATTCTCTAAGCAGAAATCAGTGGGCTTTTCTTAAACATAACTTATATTTTCTCTCCTTTTTTATCTTAAAGAGCATTCTTTTTAAACTTATTTTTATTGAAGTAAATCATGCATATATAATTTACCATTTTTTGAAGGTATAGTTCAGTGGGTTACCACTTTTTTCCCTCCTTCATCCTCCCCAACCCCTCTTCTTCCTAACCCCTCATAATCACCAATCTACTCTCTATCTTCACGAGATCCACTTTTATAGCTCCCACATGTGAGTAAAAAAATACAATATTTGTCTTTTGGTATTTTACTTATTTCACTTAACATAATGGCCTCCAGTTTCACAACTGTAGCAAATGACAAGATTTAATTCCTTTTTATGGCTGAACTATATTTCATTGTGTATATATACCATGTTTTTTTTTTTTAGAAATTTGTTTATTAAATTGTTTTGGCTTTTTTTAAAATTTGAAAATATTATGGGGGTACAAATATTTTGGTTACATGGATCACTTTTGTAATGCTTGAGTCAGGGCTATAAGTGTGTCCATCACCCAAGTAGTGTTTGCTGTACCCGTTAGGTAGATTTTGGCCCATCACCACCTCCCCCTCTCCCCTGCTTGATTTCTACTGAGTTTTATTTTCCTCTGTGCACATGTGTTCTCATCAGTTAGTTCTGATTTTACACTGAGTGTATGTGGTGTTTGTTTTTCCATTCTTTAGATACTTCACTTGGGAGAATGGTCTCCAGTTCCATTCAAATTGTTGCATTAGGCATTAATTTATCCTGTTTTATGGCTTAGTAGTGTTCCATAGTATATAAACACCACATTTTGTTAATCCACTTGTGAACTGATGGGCACTTAGATTGATTCCACATCTTTGCAATTGTGAATTGTGCTGCAAAAACATTCAAGTTTACGTGTCTTTTTAATAAAATGACTTATTTTCCTTTGAGTAAATACCCAGTAGTGCAATTGCTAGATCAAATGGTATGTCTGCTTTCAGTGTTTTGAGGAATCCCCATACTGTTTTCCATAGATGATGTACTAATTTGCACATTAACTTGCATTCCCACTAACAGTGTATAAGAGATCCTTTCTCTTTGCATCCACGCTGGTATCTATTGATTTTGGACTTTTTAATAAAAGCCATTCTAACTAGGGTAAGGCGATATCTCGCTGTGGTTTTCATTTGCATTTCCCTGATGATTAGTGACATTGAGCATTTTTTCCATGTTTATTGTCCATTTATCTATCTTCTTTTGGAAAAGTTTCTGTTCCTGTCTTTTACCCATTTTTTAAGGGAGTTGTTTATTTTCTTTCTTGCTGATTTGCTTGAGATCTTTGTAGATTCTGTTTATCAGCCCTTTATCAGATGTTAGCATATGAATATTTTATCCCATTCTATAGCTTGTTTATTTGCTGTTAATTGTTTTCTTAGCTATGGAGAAGCTTTTTAATTTAATAAAGTCCCATTTATCTATTTTTTATTGTTGCTGTGATTGCTATTGTGGTCTTCTTCACAAATTCTTTGCCTAGGCCAATATCTAGAAGATTTTTTCCTAGATTTTCTTCTGGAATTCTTATGGTTTCATGTCTTACATTTAAGTCTTTTATCCATTTGGAATTAATTTTTTTGAACAGTGCAAGATATGGATACTGTTTCATTCTTCTTCATGTGGCTATCTAATATTCCAACACCATTTATTAAATAGGGCTTCTTTTCCCCTATGTATATTGTTGTCTGCTTTGTCAAGGATCAGATGGTAGTATGAGGATGGATTCATATCTTGGTTTTCTTTTCTGATTCATAAATCTATGTCTCTATTTTTGTGCCAATACCATGCTGTTTTGGTTACAATAGCCTTGTAGTATAATTTAAGTCTGATAACATGATGCCTCTAGATTTGTTCTTTTTGTTTAAGATTGCTTTGGCTATTTGGGCCCTTTTCTGGTTCCAAACGAAGTGCAGAATAATTTTTTCTAGATCTGTGAAATATGACATTGGTATTTTGATGGGTATTGCATTGAATCTGTAAATCACTTTGGGTAATATGGACATTTAACAATGTTGATTCTACTAATCCATGAGCATGACAAATATTTCCATTAGTTTGTGTCATCTGTAATTTCTTTCCTCAGTATTTCCTAGTTGTCTTTGTAGAGATCTTTCACCTCTTTTTCAATATATTTTTGGGTATTTTATTTTTTTTGTGGCTATTATGAATGGTATTGAGTCTTTGAATTGACTCTCAGCTTGACTGTTATTGGTGTATAGGAATGTTACTGATTTATGTACGTTGATTTTATAACCTGAGAATTTGCTGAATTTATTTGTCAATTCCAGGAGTCTCTTATTGGAGTCTTTAGGGTTTTCTACATATAAGATCATATCATCAGCAAAAAGTGATAGTTCGACCTCCTCTTTCCTAAATGGGATACCATTTACTTTTTTCTCTTGCCTAATTACTATGCCTAGGACTTCCAGCACTATGTTGAGTATAAGTGGTGACAATGGGTACCTTTGTCTTGTTCTAGTTCTTTGTGGGAATGCTTTCATCTTTTCCCCATTTAGTGTGAGGTTGTCTGTGTGTTTGTCATATATGGCTTTTATAAGTTTGAGCTATATTCCTTCTATGCCTAATTTATTGAGGGTTTTTATCATGAAAGGGTGCTGAATTTTGTCAAATGTTTTTTCTATATCTATAGAGATGATCATATTGTCTTTGTTTTTGCTTCTGTTTATGTAGTGAATCACATTTATTGATTTCCATATATTGAACCATGCTTGTGTCCCTGGGATGAAGCCCATGTAGTCATGGTGGATTATTATTATTATTTTTTGGATGTGCTGTTGAATTCGCATTGCTAGAATTTTGTTGAGAATTTTTGCATCTGTATTTATAAGGGATATTTGTCTGTAGTTTGATTTTTTGCTTTGTCCCTTCCTACCTTTGGTATCAAGGTGATACTGGCTTGACAAAATTAGATGGGGAGTATTGCTTCCTTCTCAATATTATGTAATAATTTCTGCAGTATGGGTACCAGCTCTTCTTTGTAGGTCGGGTAAAATTCAGCACTGAATGCCTCTGGTCCAGGGCTTTTATTTGTTCTTATATTTGGCCATTTTACATAATTCCATATTTCTCTTAGCTTTGTTCATTCCTCTGAATTCTTTGTTTTTTATTTTTGACTGACTGAGTTAATTCGAGAGTGTTGTCTTCAAGATATGGGATTCTTTTTTCTATCTTGTCTAGTCTATTGTTAAAACTTTCCACTGTTTTTTGTATATCCTTAAATGAATTTTTAATTTCTAGAAGTTCCATTTGTTTTTTCTTTAATATGTCAATCTCATTATTGAAGTTTTCATTCATTTCCTGCATTGTTTTTCTGGTTTCTTCGAGTTGGTTTTCCATTTTCTCTTGGATTTCACTGACCTTTCTTACAATCCATATTTGAAATTCTTTATATGTCATTTCATTGTTTTAATTTTGGTTGGTATCCATTACTAGAGAGCTGGTGTTCCCATTTGGGCATGATTTTTTGTCTGACTTTTCATAATTCCAGATTTCTTTTACTGTTTCCTTCTCATCTGGAGAAGCTACCGTGTCTTATTTTTGAATTTTCTTTTGTTTCAATGGGGCTTCCCCTCCCTCACTTGTATACTAGTGTCTATAGCATAAGTTGGGTAAGAACCTTTGGCTTTGCTTGTGGCTTCTTTGACAGATGTCTAGGTTCTGGATGTATGACTTGGTTATAGATATCCTTAGTGTGGTGATTTCCTCAGTTGCTAGTTGTTTGCTATAGCTAGCAGTGATGAGCTAAATGTGTGGGCAGATTCCCTATCTATTGTTGATGAGGGAGGGTGGAGGTCTGAAATCATTTCTCCTTCTCCAGCCCTGTGGTTTTCTTAACAGTGTGAATTGTATTGGCACACCCAGTTTAATATTTGAGACAGTAAGTGTTGATTGTGGGTAAGAATCAACCACACCTTGTATGACTGAGTCAGTAAAGGTTGTAAAAGTCTGTACATATTGACTACCCTGCCAGTAGGTGGCACTTGCCAGAAGGAATAAGCTGCAGTGTTGTTTCTGGGACCTGTGACCAGCTCTATCCCCTCAGGTGAAGCACTCGAATGCTCCAGGTGGTGGGAGGGGCCCTGAAGCTCCCTGGTGAGTCCTTATTCTCTTTCTTCACCACAGCAGATGCATGTTGGGGAGTGAGGCTGAGCGGGCTGGGTTGTATGAGCCTGCCCTCATTCTCTAAAAAATCTGGTAAAGTAGCTGTTTTGGCTGGGGTCAAAGGTCTGCTCCCAGGCTTCTGGGGAAAGCCATCAGGGAAGGGCCGAGGTGGCCCCACCCAGCCAGAACATCTTGTGAGGGAGCATCTGAGATTCACAATCTGGCTGTCAGCAGCAGGTTTCACTTTTTACCCTCCTCCCCTGCTCCACAGTCTCCCTCTGGTGTCTGCCAACAGGCAAGAGCTCAAACTAGCTGAGCTCCTCCACTGTGGTGCTGCAGGCTGGGAGCTTCCCTATCCCAGATCCCACTCCTGGTTGAGTGCAGCCATCCCATGGGAGGAGGAGTGCTCCACATGTGCACCATGGCTGGGACCCATGGTGCATTCTCTTTTCAGTTCTACTCATGCGGGTTCCCTTGTTTTCCAATATTAGTTCACAAATCTCTCCATGTCTCCGAGCAACACTATTGAGTCCTGGGGCTACAGGATCTGGTCTGTGGGCCTATCCCTGATTCCTTGAAGATCAATCCCTGACTGTGTCAGGGAGAATTGTGCTGGTTTCTGAGTTGCCTATGCAGTGCTCAAGAAGGTTTTATGTCCCTCTGCTTCTGGGTGTGCCCTGCGCTGATGGAGCAGCTGGGCAAGCAGCACTGGAGAGGGCAGGGTGCTCACACTCTGAGCACCTTGTAGTTCATTTCAGGTCTTGAAGAAGAAAGGTTTGAGCCTCACTCTCTGTGGAAGCCTCGGTGTGGTGGATGCACCAACAGAAGGGAAGCAGCAACTCATGAGAGTCCTGGTTCAATTGTCTCTCTTGGTAACTATGGGCTGGGTAGGGGAAGAGAAAGAATAGAGTCTGAATGAAGAAAAGATAGCACTCTGATCATCTCTGTGCCTCTCTCTGGAAGGCAGCCCACCCAGAATGTCCAGGCTCTGGAGTCACACAGATCTCCTGGGACCCACCAGCCCCCTGTAGTTCCTGCTGTCTGGGCCAGAGTTGGGAAATGTTTGTGTGGGAATGAGCAAAATGAAAACAGAGGAGCTGATGCTCCCTGGGGAGGATAAAGGTGCATGGTGGGTGGAGAAGCAATATGGTGCCTGCCATCCCAGCTCGGGTCTGTGGGGGCGGGAAGTACCCCAGGAGGGCTGGGAGCCTGACACTCTGTCCACAAGAACTTCCCAATTCACTGGTGACAGCAGCCTCTGGGCTCATGTGGGCAGAAAGTCTCCCTAGAAGCTCAGGAGCCTGCTGACTGCCAGAGATGTGAGGGAGGGAGAGCCAAAATCCTCCTCCTCTTCTTACCCTTTTCACTGGACTCCATGTCTCTTGGGGGTTGTCCTCTGCCAATATCTTGCTCCTTCTTCTTCTGCTCTGCACCTTCCTCCCATGGAATCTTTGGTAGGTTCTGGCACTTTACCATAGGAATTGCACCCAATATATATTCATTTATTTCATCTAAAATTTTCCTTCTTTCTGAGACGATCTGGCAGCTGATGTCTCTGGTCATCCATCTTGTCTAGCTCTCACATTTTCTTTATCTATTCATCCGTTGATGGGCATTTAGGTTGGTTCCATATTTTGGCTATCATGAATAGAGCTGTAGTAAACATGGAAGTGCAGATATCTCTTTGATATATCAATTACCTTTCTTTTGGATATATACCCAATGGTGGAATTTCTAGATCATGTGGTAGTTGTATTGTTAGTTTTTTGAGGAAGCTCCATACTATTCTCCATTGTGGCTGTACTATTTGTCATTCCAACCAACAGTGTACAAGGCTCCCCTTTCTCAACATCCTAACCAACATCTATTTTCGCCTGTCTTTGATACAAGCCATTTTAATTTGGCTGAGATGCTATCTCCACATTGTAGTTTTAATTTATATTTCTCTGATAATTAGTGATGTTGAGCATTATTTTATATACCTGTTGGCCATTTGTATGTCAGCTTTTGAGAAATGTCTGTTCAGGTCTTTTGTCCATTTTTAATTGGGTCATTATAATTTGTTTTTTGCTATTGAGTTGTTTGAGCTTCTTACATATTCTGGTTATTAATCCCTTGTCAGATGGATAGTTTGCAAATATTTTCTTCCTTTCTGTGGGTTATCTCTTCATTTTGTTATTTGTTTCCTTTGCTATGTAGGAGCTTTTCAGCTTCATGTGAAAATATTGGAATAGTCATCCCATACTCTTATTCATTCTTCCAGTCTCAGCTTAACCCTCATTTGCTCTGGATACCTTCTTTGATTATTCAGAAACTCATAGTGCTTTTTTTACCCTTATCAAATCTCTTAACAATTCTATTTAATAGTTGCCTATTTGTGTATCTCTTTTCCTTCATAGACTATAAGCCCCTTGAAAGCAGGGATTGTATTTTTCACCTTTACATCATCTGGATCTAGCATGGTGCCTACCGTATAGGAAGGGCTTGCCAAATATTTGTTGACTATTTAGGGTTGTAGGAAAGAAATATTCTTAGCTGCACAACAGAAATCTTCCCCTTTAATCAATGGAAATATCTAATATTAATTAATACACTCAATAAATATTTTAAACACCTATAAATATGCCAGGGACTATGTTGAGCACTGAGGATATGGAGATGAATAAGACAGTTTTCTTTTCCTGAAGAAGCTCCAAGATTTTTGGGGGGAATAGAGAAGTAAATAGTTATAATATGATGTGATATGCATTATAATAACTATATGCACAAGTTGCTATGGCACATAGAAAAAATGGTGCTTAAGTCTACCTGAGCATCTAAAGAGGTGCCATATAATTGAGAACTGATGAATTTGTAAGAGGGTTTCAGTTGAACAAGAGGAAAGAAGCAAATCCTAAAAGTAGAAAACAACGTATACAAAGGATCAAAAATTGATGAGAACATTGGCATATCCAGTAAGCTGAATGGTCAATAAACTGTCTGATGATGGTAACTCATGGAAGCTGTGAGGCTAGTGAGGAGTGAAATCATTGTGTCTTTTGATGCAAATAAAAAATTAGGGGCTATTGATTAATTTTAGGTAGCAGAGAGATATGCTCAGTGTGGTACTTTGGAAAGATCACTCTAACAGCAGCGTGGAAGACAGATTGGAGGACAGCAATATTCAAGGCCAATGAGACCTGTTAAGAAGACTTTTTAATTGTATTACAAGTGTGAGAAATATGGTAGACCTGCTATATATAAGTTTCTGGCAATATATCTGGAGAAAAAGTGAAAGGATTATGAGTGGTTTAGGAGATAGAACCATATTGCTGAGGCTTGAAATATGCTGTTCATTCTTGGATTATTGTTTTCTCTTTTCTTCAGCTAATTACCATTCATCCTTTGTCATTCAATTCAAAGGTTGCCTCTGGCAAGTTTTCTCTGACTCTCCCACCCTGGTTTTATTAAGATGCTATCTCCTTTAAGCTCTTACTGAATATAGCGTGTAGCCTCTGCAACATTAAATTGTGAGCAGTTTGAGAGTTAAGATAATGTCTGATTTAACCTGGCAAATTGTTGCAGAGTGACTAGCACATGGTATACACTCAGTAAGTATTTCTTGCATGAATGAATGTATGAATGACTAAATGACTATTCAGAAATGAGAATTTTAGGTAAAAGAATAATTTAGTGAGATTCTCAGGTTTCTGCTCGAACAACAAGGAAAATGGTAGGGATAACCACAGATATGGATAAGAGGTAGAGAAGTAAGTTTGGAAAATAGTTTGGGGAAGGTAGCAGTGATGCCATCTATTTGGGACAGTTTGGATGTGAATGACTTATGAGAAGAACTCCTCAAAGTTATCTGATATGAGAGCAGAGCTGTGAATTATTGACTTATGGGTAGATGGTAGTTGAAATATCATGCAGTTTAGTCATCCAGGAATACTGGGTACACTGAGAATAAAAAAGTTTTAACAGAGAGGCCTGAGGATCACTAGCATAGTGGTCCTTTGTTGGAGAAGAGGTCAAGGAGATCCACAACACGTGGGTTGAAATTAATAGAGTGGTCTGGAGAGAATATTGCTATAGAAGGCAAGTGGGAATATGTTTCAGGAAATAGTCAACAGTATCAAATATTTCCTAAGGGTTGAAAATAATCAATTCAATTTTTGTATTTAGACCCTTTATAAAGTTATTTATTACTTGTAAAGACCAATTTTAATGGAGTCTTGGGGATGCTACAGAGTTTATAGTGGATTGAGAAATGGAGTCATTAGGACCAGTGTAACATATTCTTCTAAAAATCTTGGTTGTAAAAAAAAGAGAGAGAGAGAGAGAAAGAGAGAGAGAGAGAAATGGGCGGGGTAGAGAATGAGAAGTGGAAGTGAGCTACACAGTTGAGAAAGGTTCTTTTTTCCTTTTATTCAAATGGGGAAAAAGAAGTATGATTTTATCTTGAAAACAAACAGTGGTTTAAGAGGGAAACAATAATACAGGTGGAGGAGGGGTTTCTTGAAACAGCTTTATGACAGGATGGGAGCAAGATCTCAAACAAGAATTGGGATTGTCTGAAAGAGTCATCTCTCTCTTTCTCTCTCTAAGACTAGAGGGAGGAAGGATGAGTACATGCATGAATTTGAATGAAGTATGGAAGTCATTCACACCTGATTTCTTCTATTTCTTTAGAAAGTAGGTTGGTAGCAAGATCATCTGCAGAGAGAAGAAAGGATGGAGGTGAGAAAGAGAACTTGTAAATGGTGACTATTGATTGGCTTCTGTGGAAATTAAACATGGAACTAAACTGAGTGATAAAATTATTGTGTATCTGTGCAGCACTTGCTAAAATTGATGAATATATATTTGTTGTGTATTAATTTTCACAGTTAAATGATTTATTCAGCATCAGGAAATAGCTTGGGTCAACCTAAGATAAAGAAGGCAGATAATTACAATGATGCAAGTTGGCATTAACAGGGTAGCACATAGATTTCTAACCTGAGATCCATGATTTATAGTCCATGTGCCATTTTAGGATTGGGGGATTTGGTATCTTGTGGACTCCTAAAATGGAATACAAAATTTTGTACATGTATGCATTTTTATGGAGAACATGCTGGTCCTTAGTTTTCACACAACTTTCAAAGTATCCTGTGATCAAAATTTTAAGATTAAAGATTGAAGGAGGAGTATAATAATTGTGGTTGAATGATACTCAAAATCTGATGAAATAACAAAGATATGATTCTTTCTGTTGGGTTATAATATCTGTAAGGGAATTATTTATGTTAAAATATACACACATACAAATACATACATGCACATGTCTGAAAAGGATTAATAGAATATACGGAAAATTCTCAAAACTCAATAAAACAAATAATCTGAAATAGATAAAATATTTGAACTGACAGTTCACTAGAGGACATATGGATGATAAATAATCATAAGAAAAAAATAAAACAACATTAACCATTAGGGAAATAAAAATTACAACCACAAAAATTATCACTGCATAATTATTAGAATGAATAAAAAAAAAAGAAGTGGCAATACCTAATGTCAGCAACAATGTGGAGAAACTACAACGTTAATACATTGCTGGTACAAATTCAAAATGGTACAGCCCTTTATAAAACACTTTGGTAGTTTCTTATGATGCTAAACATTTATTTGCCACACAACTCATCAATCCATTCCTTGGTATTTACCAAAGAGAAATGAAGATGTATGTCTACACAAAAGCCTATGTATGAATGTTTATAGTGGCTTTATTCATAATTGTCAAAAACTTGAAACAACTCAAAATGCATGGAACTGTTCATCTAAAAGAATAAATCTTATTGTGCATAAATTATATACTTCAATACATATAAGAGAAAATAGAGCACAAAGCTCTCCAAAAAAGTGCTCTGTAAGGAAAATGATAGGACAGTTGTGTAAATGGTTTTGGATTATTTTTTCCATAGCATCATCTTTCACATAGAGTTTGTTCTCTTTGATCCAACCACTTTTTCAATTACAGATGCAAAGCACAGAATCCCTTAAGGTTTTTACTGAGAAGAGTCCTGGAAGGAGAATCTCCATGTGCTAACAGTGGGAGAAAGAACCCTACCGGCAAGATGAAAATCAGTGGAAAACATCTGGACCCTTCCTACCTGGAATCTTTTTCCCAACTTATTTTCTACTAAAACTTTGAGTTGTATTAATAATGTACTCCAGTGCCTTATAGCATCATAACCAAACACAAACTTATACACCAGGGAGAGGTAATCAAGTTAATTCTTACCATTCATATTTCATCTTAGAGAACAATAGTGGAAATGAGTTTATTAAATTAGTACATTGATTAAAGCATGTCTTGCTTGGACTGTATGCAGCGTAGGGGTATTTTCTTAAGAATAATGATAAAAGAGCTCTAGTTTCCTGAAGTCCAATCATGGGCAGGACACAAGCTTTGCCCAATCAGTGCACGGAATGAAGGGCCAGGGCACATGGAGGAGGGAAAAATATGGGTGATCAGCAAGAAGAAGTGAAATTGAGAATGAGAAAGTGCTAAGAAAAAAATGATAGCAATTTTATCATCATTAAATCTCTCATGATATCAAGCATATATAATAAAGTGTTCCATATATATTTTCAGGTTTGAATTAAAACAAATTGAGTAGAATTGAGTTGAATGGCTTCACCTCAAGAGGAGAGAGGAGGCTCTGAGTCATGGTCTCTGGAAGAGTAGGTTTTGCTCATCATGGAAACTCAAGAGTTCACCCCAAAAGTGTCTATGGTACCGAGACATGAGCCAAAAGGTTGTTTCCCCAAAATATTGTATCTTCGAAATGTTGTTGTTGATGATAGTGATGATGGGGTACCTCATGGAACATAGTGTTTCTTTTAATCCTCAAAAGTCTGCTGTTATGCCAAAAATGCTTCAAGGGTAGTATCTTGCTAACAGCTGATGTGCTTTGTGAAAACCTCTTGCATAAAATCAGTAGCAGGAAGATTGTAGTTATCCCAACTGAAACCACACGTATGATAGTTTAACAATAACACTCCCAAGAAGCTATAGTCACTGCTAAACAGGACATGTCTCCTTTGACCTTAGTTCTCAATAAGAAAGTTACTTTTTCAACAAAAGAAGGAGAATGAAATACTCTCCCATCACTGCTCTGTACAATTATAGAGTACTTAGAAGAGAGGAGAGGATGGGAAGGGAGAGGAAAAACTCAGGGAGTGATGTGGACATGAGGCCATTGCCATGGTAAAGATAATGCCTGGTCAGAATTATTCAGAATATATTAGACAGATATCAAATTTTAGATATATCACAGATAAAGAAGTAGATAGTCCAAGTGAAACTTAAGCTACTAGAACTTTAAACTGCTGAGGGTGACTGAGAAAAATCAGTGTATATATAAAAATAATCTGGACATAAGAAAGGTACAACCTAGTACAGACTGTGGATGGGACAAGAGCAGCCAAGTTCTCAGCCTTGAGGATTGACCAAATACAGCCACTGCCAACAGAACAAAAGTCTACACTGGATTGCACCCACCCACGGCCAGCTAGGGGTTTTCATCAGCTTCTTAGGTAGAGAAAATTGGAAATTAAAAGGAGAATTTCATTTACACATAATTTGAATTTGCTAAATATAATTGTGTTTATATTATACATATGGTTAAACAAGAGTTTCTATTCTGTCAGGGTCGCACCAAATAAATGATGTCATACACAAATCGAGTAATTTGAGGAGTGTTTGATAGAGAAAATGCTTTCAAAGATATAGTAAACCACAAGGAATAGAGATCAGTAACCAGGGACTATTGAAGTGGGGGCAGAGGGTACCCATTACCATTTCTAGGCATAAAAGAGCAGAGAGAGAGAATAGTTAGCAGAACCAAAAGAGAGAAATATCAGGTGGAGGCCACTTGATAGACCCTCTCATCTTCTGATGAGATTATAGCCAGTCAAGTACAATGACTTAATGGGGAGAGTGAGGAAAATAGCATGAATTCTTTCTCTTCCCTTTGCTTGGTTTCTTGCCAGTGTTCCCCATTGGCTGACCCCAGTAGGCAGAGTATGGGAGTCCATTGATGCAGCCTCCTAAGGCAAAGAGCAGAGTGAGGAATAGAAGTGAGAACCAGAGAGACAGAGAGATTACCTGCAGTACAGTCAAGCCCTCTGGTCCCTTGTCAGCAACACTGTCCTTTATCTACTACAATACCTGTAGCCCAAACACCCCAAATTGCTGCTATATCATTGTGAAGATGATGTCAATTCCTTCATTCTTTTACATAAAACTTAAAATACTAGCTAATGGTCATGTTATAGATTAGTGGAGAATGATAAACCATCGATATCTTAACATTTAACCACTTTGGTTCTGCTTTAGTGGCTGGTCCCGAGGCCTAATTTGTCGATCATAGCCATTGCCTTCTCCCACCTCGTTCAGGTTTCTCATACCTTCTGCCAGCACTTTGGCTGGATGGGTGGTGACCTGAATCTTTATTCCTGTAGGCCTGCATCCTTAATGGTCTTGTCTTCAGTGGCAGATGCTGGGTAGATTCAGTTTTCCATTCATTAGTACTATTGGGTAAGAAGGTACTAAGAGGTATTCCTGGGGACATTCTGTATTTCAATCATAGTCCTCTTGGACTCATTAATAGTAGCAATCCAACCATCCAGGATCAATCACCTCTGCAAGTACAGAAGTACCTTTTCTGACTGTTGGTGAAACTACATAAGGAACATGAAATGGCTGAGGGAAAGAATTAGCTTCTATTTCAAGGGAATCAGGCCGACTCTCCTGTTGCAGCTGTTTCTCCTTTGGCATTAGAATCTCCAAATCCAGTAAACTTTTGTATGATAAAACCAGTGAATGCTATGGGTATTAGCCTGTCATTGCATTGTCCTTGCCTTAAAATGTGTCACCTGTGTAGAGATTATGTTCTGAAGGATGCTGTATTAATTTCCTAGGCAGATGTAACAAAGTACCACAAACAGAGTTGCTTAAAAAACAGAATTTTCTCATAGATCTGGAGGCCAAAATTCCAAGACCAAGGTGCCAGCAGGGTCACGTTTCCTCTAAAGGCTCCAGGGAAGGACCTGTTGTAGGCCTTTCTCCTAGATTCTGGTAGTTCATGACTTATAGTCATATAACTCCAGTTTTCACGTGGCATTCTTCCTGTGTGTGTGTCTGCTTCTGTGTCCAATTTCCCCTTTTCTAAGGACGCTAGTCGTATTGCAGTGAAGGCCCTCCTTACACCGGCATAACCTCATTTTACTAAACTAATTATATCTGCAATTACCCTATCCCAAAATAAGGTCATATTTTGAGGTATGGGGGGTCAAGACTTCACATATGAGTTTTGGGGGGACACAATTCAACCCCCAACAGGTACCATGCTAGTAAGGTTATTTCTCCTTCAACACAAAGTGCTCAGCAGAGTATAACAGCTGAAATTGTACCCACTGGAAGAACTGCAGTCTTTTAGAAAATTGGAAAAGCTCCGTAGCAGTTCGTACTCCATGAGGTTAGTGCATGTTAAATGACCACTTTCGTTATCTTTATAAGGTCTTGAATTAAAGAATCCTGTCAGATACTCATTATATATAAACACCAAGGCAGAATTGACCACCAGACCAGGTAAGTAGCTCCCTATTGCATATTGATTTAAGGATTCTTATTTCTGTCTCGTGTGCTGTACTACATACATTTTCAATGAAAGTTCAAAATCTTACTGAAGCAGTTCTGCACAGATGAAGATAGACTCAAATAAAAGGTAAACTTTGCTTTTGATTAGATCCAGTCTTTCTGCATTAGCACTGGTATTTTTTTTTATTGGGGACAATTCTAGAAATAGCTTTTCAAAGGCTCATTCTTATATATTGGTTCTATAGTCATGTTAAATTTAATTATTTATTATTATTATTTATTATAATTATTTATTATTATTTAGAAAATTATTTATTTTCTAAGACCAGCATATAGCCGTGTGTGTGCATGCACCCACACCCACACAGGATATAAACAGCCATTTGCATGATATGATTTGAGTATCAATAAAAGACCCATTCTTGCTTCAGAATGAATCTCTTTTTAGTCCACTTTGAGTTCAGAATTGTCACTATATACCAGACAAAAATTCTTTCTGCTGCAGTATTCTAATCAGAAGTCCTTTGTTCTAATAATTTTTTTCCTTGGAATAAGTAGCTCTAATGCAGTGAACAGATCACGGGCTCAGGGATAGAAAAAATGTAGACACTACCTCAAGTCCTGCCCTAATAGACCATGCAGATGTGACAAATATCTATTTGGTTCTGTGTTACCTCATTTGAAAGACAAAACAGATTGAATAAAAGCAGTGTTCCTGAAATTTGACCGATCAAAAGACTCTCACGGAATGCTTATGAAATGACAGTTTTCAAGACCCCGTTCCAGACCAATCACATTGATATCTCTGGAGTAAAGGTCAGCAGGTTGTTTTGTACTTTTCCTAGGCCCTGCACCCAACCTCAGTTCTTAGGAACCCACAACTTAGGGAAATGCCATGTCAGGTTATTTCTAAAGCCCATTCCTGTCCCAATTATCTTGGAAACTGAATAAGGGCCACCGTACCAATTAACCCATTAGCTCACATTCCTTACTGCTTCCAGTTATCATCAAGTAGAATGGTGTCTTCAGGAACAGGGGCTAGGATGGGTGACTTCAATGAGCAGATAGGGGCAACGAGAGGCACAGATGTCAGGTGTGAATGAGAAAACGTGAAGAACATGGGCACAGAAGGAGGGCCTCGTGGATAAATTTGGAGATACCAAAAAAACTGTAAATGTGTGTATTATCTCTGAGTGTGTATATATACATATATGTATATATATATGAAGAAACAGACCAAGTGTCCAAATTATGGATACATTTATAGAGATTGCTAAAAATGGTAGAGCAGATCTATATTTATTGAAATGGAAAGATGCAAATGATGGATTTCTAAGTGAAAATTAGATATGTCTCTTAGATTTCCTTATGGAAAAAGAAAATCTTTCCCTTGAATTTGAAGACCATACATTTGAAAGTGAATGGGTGAATTTCTTTGCATGGTGAGAGTACAGTTAAATTTTATACCTTCTTCTTCCCTTTTTATATACAGGGAATTCTTTTATAATGAGAATTCAATACTTTACAATCATAAACAATAATGCTATTTCCATTCTGACAGGAAAAGAGGGCGCAGGTTGCATAGGGGAGGCGGAGATGATGTTTACTGCTGCACACATGGAGGGAACAAACAGAGCAGGTGTGAAGTGGAGTCAGAAAAGGAAGGGAGAAAGAAGGAAGAACAGCTAAGCCCTGCAGAGCCTGCTTTCTCCTAGGTTCTTACCACCTTGGCACATTGACTCCCGGGGTTGCAGTTCTGCACTTTGTGGCTTGTGAGGCTACTGAGGAGCTCATGGATCCGGTATGGCAGGGATAATTGCTGTGCTTTGGCCATATTGGATTTAACCCCTTTGCTTCTGCTTGCCAGCCTGCAAACTGGCCTGGGGCCACCTGCACCACAGACCAATGTATTTATTTCTGATGTGCAACCCAGGATTGCTGGGTTGACTAGCAGCTTGGAAGGAAGGCAAGGGAATGGAGGCTATTTATAGCAGACGGCAACAAAGGTTTCCTTTCTTTCATTTACCACGAGTTGTATTTCTCTGAAACTCTGCCCATGTTGTGCAGAAATCAAAAGGGCAAGAGAACAAGTTCTTCAGAGCTGGTTGGAAAGTTCCAGGGCTCTGCTTTTAGAGCAAATCTGCCAGCTTCAGAGGAGGTTGCAACCACCCTCGGATTCTAAATCAGCTTGATGGCGGTGCAAATAGATGCAAATGAGGGTCAAATCAATTTCCATAATGAACAGCACAAGCAAAGCGGACTCCTTTCCACCTGAGTCAAAATTACTAGAAAAGCGGAAGGATGGGGGAAGGGGAGGGAAAGAAACAAAGAAAGAAAGGGAATGCAGACATCTTTGTGACTTGAAAACGTCACTCTTTGGATCTTGGGAATGGAAATGAGGAGATTCAAGAATGATTCTGGACTTTATTCCGGAAGCTTGCACAGAACGATAATTCCAATACAGGTCTTCCGAGGGTTTTGGTTGTGACCAGTTCTTACGCTGTCTTTGCCATGGTTCATCCTTCCCTGTTCCCAGGCTCTACTTATTACCACATCCTGGTTGGTTGAGATATAATTCATTTACCATAAAATTTACCCACTATAATTCAGCAGGTTTTAGCATATTCACAGAATTATACAACTGCCATCACTGTCTAATTTTGGAAGTTTTTATCACCAAAAAGTAATCTCGTACCCATCACAGTCAGTTCCATCCCTCCCTCCCCCAGGTCCCGGCAGCCACTAACCTACTTTCTGTCTCTATGGATTTGTCTATTCAGGAGATTTCATGTGAATGGAATCATACTCTACGCAGCCTTTTGTGACTGGCTTCTTTCACTGTGCTTAGTATTTTCAAGATTTATCCGTGGTGCAACATGCATAAGTACTTCATTCCTTTTTATGGTGGGTTGGCCTTTATAAGCAGAATCAATGTGAGGGCCACAAACTTCTGTGTTTCAGAGGCTTGCAGTGAACTCCATGTGTTTTTATGAAAAACCATATGAATTTGGAGGTAATAGTAACATTGCCTAACCTTATCACTTTTCCATTAAGTCTTTGTCTGCTGTATTTAGCCCTTGATTTAGCAATAGCTAAGAATTTAGCTTCATGTCATTCAACTATTGCTGGGCTGAGTCCACTTATATGTATAATTAACAGGTGTTTTTATGAGCCACAATGCAGAGACATTCGTTCATTTCCAAAAACTATTTTGGTACTTCTGGCACAGCCTATGTCACTGCATATGGTTGACTCGCATCTATGAAACAGATGAGAGTCGCTGGAACTATAATACATATGGGCCATTGACTGAACCATCTGAGAAATTTTTAATTGGTGTGAATATGGAATGTAATAATTTATATGGATCCATTACTTTTAAATGCTTAAGTACATGGAGGGAACTAATTGAATGGGTTTTATTTTCTGGAAGGCCCTGAATGCCTTTGAATGACCCAACATTTCTTCATATAAAGCTATACTTCCAAGCAAGTCATTATCTTTAAGACAAATTTAATCAAATACTTCCCTTGTGCATGCCCATACTTTGAAGAAATGCGGTTTCCATCCGCAATCATGCACAGCAAACCTTCTTCTCTTGACTGTTCGGCTAATAGAATCTCACATTTAACAGGCAAATATACAGGCAGACAGTAGAATAACAACTGAGGTTCTTGATGTCGGAAGCAGTGCTTAAATCTGTTGAAGGATGGGGCATCAGATTTAACCTTAAATTGTGTTCATTGCTGTTGGGCATGTTTGACAAGTGGGTGGAAAGTGTATGCCAAAAATCTATTTTTCTAACAAGTACTAACAAAGGAGGAATCTCCTGGGAGAGAACTAATTTATTCCAAGGTTGATCTGGGATCCCAAACTGGGAGATATTAGTTCTCTGGAGGATGGTGTGGTATTATAGACGGTTGCCAAAGCTGTGAAATTGGACTCAAAGATCTAGAGGAAGAATGTCACTGTTTCATAGTCACATAATACCATGGAGAAGATGCCAAATTCTTATGTTTTTCTCTTCTAAGATGAAATATGAGACATCAAATAGATTTTGCTCATGTTAGGCCATTTTGGGCTCTGTTCCCAGACACACATGGGTACAGATTCACATGCATGGAACTTGGGCAGGAGCAGACAAGAATGACTTTCTCTTCTAAGGAAAGAGGAACGCAAATAAATTGGCTGTGTATAGTAATCCGACTCTGTTATTGGAAAGGGAATAATAGTGATTCTAATAGGGCTCTTTCAATCATTCAGATTGTACTACAACCTACAGCCTTAACCTCCACCTCTTCCACACTAAAAACTCTATAAGATGTTGTACCACAAGACAGAACCATTTTTGTGCCTGTGTCACAAGTATAACACAACAGATGGTGGCAAGTATTTGCTCCATTTTCACGCAAAACCCAGTGTCTCTTGGAGCTGTTATAAACTACCAAAGCCCAGGGCCCAGGTGGCAGAGGAATGTGAGGTGGCAGACCCCAGCGGTGTCTGAGTGAAAGCAGAAGGGTAGTAGAGAGTTGAAGCGTGGATGACTTCAGGACTGGCACCAAAGAATCAATCAAGAGAGCCATGCAACTTCCTGGTGTTACTGCCATATTCTTTCTTTATTCATAGCCACTGTTCCCCCTTCCTACACCCCCTTTTTGGTGAAGGCTGAGATATCATGTTCACAGGCAAATGGAGGACACCCTACAGGAATGCTCAGAAAAAGTGGGTGAGATTATCAGGGGCCTGAACATCATCACTGGCATGTTTGGGTGAAAGCCAGAGAAAGAATAGTAATAATTGGAACCATAAAAATAACATCTATTGAGTGTACGGTGTGCTAGGCTCTGTGCCAAGTGCTTTACATTCAGTGTCTCAGATCCCGTGAGAACTCTGAGTTAAATAATGTTTATGATGCCCATGGTACAATCAAGGAAACTGAAGCATCACAAGTTAGTCTTATCTTATTAGAGACATAGCAGAATTCAAATCCAGGTTTGTTTCTTACTCTAAGACCAATCTCTAAACCCCCATATTATATTACTTCTCAGATTATTACTATAATATTATCTCAGTGTTAGCCATTCACACGTAGTGGCTACAAGGGTATTTATTTAGCAACAATAATATATTTCTTGGGGATGATATTTCAAAAATTCGGTTTATATACATAAAGATATAGCTATTCGTATGTACTTAAATGTGTTATGTTCACATGAATAAATAACCACAAAAGTAAATTTGTGCACTTTATAAAAGAGATTTAAATGTGAATGAAGACTGGTATTGTAGAAGAAGCATTTTTATTATTTTTCAGAGTAGCTTCAACGAAGAAAAGCATAAAGTGTTTACGGAACATCCTGAAGTGTGCCAACTCTTAGGGTCACACTGAATCCTCACCTCAACCTTGTAAAGTTGATATTATTGTATTCATTTTATAGGTGAGAGAGAGGAGGCCCCAAGATATTAAGTACCTCACCAAAAGTCTTAAGACAGACAAGAGATTCAAAATTATGCATGACTTTAAGCCTGTCCACTGCACGACGGAGGCCAATTTCTCATAGGATGTTGAAGAATGGAAGGATCATTATTTTCTTAGTACTTAAACATGGTTAAACATGAAGAATATATTTATTTAAATCTTCCAACAAATACTTGTAGTGTACCCATTATATACCAGGTATTGTAACTTACACCATGCTAGATGCTGGTGTAAGTTTTAGCATGTCTTGGGGGGAAATTCCATTATCCAGTGAAAGAGACAGATCATAAGCAGGTCATTAGTTAATATTTGGGAGGAAAAGGATGAGAGTGATGGATGCTTGATAGATTCAGGAAAAATCTTAGAGAGGAGGCAACATTTGGGGAAGACCTTGAATAGGAGTTTACCAGGTAAAGAACAAGGTAAGGAAAAAACAAAGACCATCTTGAAGGTATAAAATTACTCAGTGTGGGAAGAGAAAGATCATCCTTTTGTGTAAGAAGGTCTAGTTTTGAAATCGGCAGTGGTGATAGGGGAATCAGCTGGTTTATTCCTGGGTACTGGCTAAGAAAGATTTTGCATTCCCAGGAAATGAATCTGGACCTTTTCCTATGCCTGATAAGAAAGCATTAAAGCTTCACAGGAAATGTGATTAAATTTTTGTGTTAGGAAGATAACTATATAAGATGTGAGATGATACATCGGAGTATTGAGAAAGAGGATTTAGGGAGAATTTTAAAACACTGTCTTGAAGATATCCTTGACTTTTCCTGTAACACACCACACAGATGGTCATTAACTCCTAAAAAAATTTATTTCATATTAGGTGCCTGCTCTCTGCTCCACTGCCATTTTCT
This sequence comes from Avahi laniger, assembly GCA_963575035.1. NCBI lineage: Eukaryota > Metazoa > Chordata > Mammalia > Primates > Indriidae > Avahi > Avahi laniger. Next base: position 24,524 of record CAUYSK010099360.1, read on the forward strand.
TGGTCCTATAACTCATCCTTATGAGTTCCTTGCTATCTCTTCTAAAACCCTGGTCTCTCATGGTTCTAGTCAGGAGCCACTGCAAAGCCTAGGCCTTGAGGATCCTTCAGCGTACACGAAATCTCAATTCTTGGGGGACTACAGTGCTTTCATATCCTGCCTCAAGCAGAGGGAGGTTATTCTTTGCATGAAGTTGAGCTTTATAGGAATATGCAATGTTTCCTCATTGGCTTGCCCCAAATGGATGATAGTTGGTGGAGATTCTGATGCCTTTATCTTTTGGGACACTCTGGCAGGACCTGGGGTGGCTGGAGCCCAAAGCTGGTCACCTCAGACCACAGACATCATCACCCCTTTATCCTTATGATTCATGTAAGTAGTTCCTCTCTCTGTGTGTGTCGTCATGTGAAAATATAATTCAGAAGAATTTGAAAAGCACAATTGCTCCTGGAGGATGAGATTGTAGAAAAGAATAGCACAGAGTTAGAGAAACATACTTCATTTCCCATTTCCAAGACTAGATTGGAAACATTTTCAGAGATTTGAATTCTGTTCTCTTTGTAGCTTGTTTTATGATGTTGGCCAAGCCAATTAACCTTTCCATTCCTCAGATTGACCTCAGTAAACTTAGAATAATATATTTCTGCCTGCCTGGCTTCCAGGCATGTGAGGTTGAAAGGGTTAATAGGAGAAAGTTTAGAAAGTATTCAAAGCAGTGTTTATCAGAAAGTCTACAGTCTTTTGTGATAGACAATCTGTGGGTGAGTGTGCAAGATAGTAGAGGGTTATGAAACCTTTGTAAGAAAGATTATTGGGCATGGTTATCTCCTTTCCTTGAAAGTCCTCAACTCACAGGTCAATGAGTACGTATGTACTGGGTGACATTCAAGGTTAGAGGAAACACGTGCCTTACTACTGTACTGTAGCAAATCAGTTAATTACAGGGCAACTTGTTCTTAACAGCCCCTGAAGGCACTACCTGACCTTGTACCAGCTATGAAAAGACACTTTCCTGACAAGGAAATAACCGGACTTGTGAGGGCTCTCTGTGTATTCAGGTATTTACGAGGGTAGCTTAATGCAGCAGTTACAATTTCCTTTGAAAGTCACCACACCTCCTCTCTCTGTGATTTCTCAACTTTGTCCAGAAAAGACAGTAGCAAGGGGGAGTTTGCTTGGGCATTGCAATTACCAGACAAGGGGGGATAGTGATGTAACAAGGACCATCTTGTCACTGGTATACAGGTGAAGTTGCATCTCAGCATAATCTGCAGACAGACTGGAAAAACATGGCAAAGGCCTATTTTCAATGTCACATTGAAATCACATTAGCAACACATTGTGAAGAGTGGACTAAAGAAATATCAATTGGCACAGGCTGATTGGTACACCGGGTTTAGGGACTTAATTTGGCTGTATCTATTAAGATTAAACTTTCATGCACTTTATGACCCAGCAATTTTGCTTCATAGCCCTATAGAAGCAATCACTCATGCATAAAATACCATGAGTATGAACAAATGTTCTAGCACACTTTGTAATTTTTTTTTTTAAAATGGTCTGGGGAGGTATGACTTAAATATTGGAAAAGACTAAATAAGCAATGGAATGTTCATATGTGGACTGTAACAGGGCAATTTAAAAGAAAGTGGGAGACATATGTTCAATTCATCTGCAAATCCTCTTAGTCCTTCCTCTAAAATGTACCCTGAATCTGACCAGTTTTTACCAGTTCCAGTGCAGACATCATCCGTACCCGTAGCATCGTAATTCCCGTGGGCTAGGACCTAGCAATGGCCTCTTTCCTGACCTCTCAGCTCCCGCTATTGCTCCCAACAGTCGGTGTGTCCCTCAGCAACCAGAGTGCTGCAAATGTGATCGCATCACTTCAGTGGCTTCTCATCACACTTAGAACAACACCTAAGGTTCTCACCAGTGTCTGGAGGACCAGGTATGATCTGAGCCCTGGATAACTCTCCAAATTAACTCCTTACCATTTATTTTTTCCCGTACCTCCAGCATGCCACACAGGGGGTGCTCAACAAAACATCATTGAATCACTGAAAGAGGGACTCTCAATGCAGTAAAATAGAAAGATCAGCAGGACACATAGGCCGTGCTGTGGATAAACACGTTGACTATCCATTTAAAATGCCTGGGTTCAATCATAGCTTCATCAGTTTTCGGCTGTGTGGCCTTGTGCAGGTTAGTAAATTGTATGTATCTTAAGTTTCTTATCTAAAAGACAGAACTGCTAAAGTTATCTATCTCATAGAACTGTTGTGAGGGTTAAATGATCAATTCATGTAATGTACCAGAGCCGTATCTTATAAGTCTCAGTTAATATTTTTTCACAACTGTCTGCAGCACCATGACCTTTTTTGCCTCATTATCATTTCACTCATTGTCATGGGTGCTATTTTATATAGTATTATCAGAGAGGGACTTATAGATAAACTGATTTTAGCAGAGACTTGAAAGCAGCGAAGCTGAAGACCATGCAGCTTTCTAGGGGAAGAATATTTAGGCAGAGGGAATAGTTAGAATAAGTGCCCTGGGGTGGGCGTATTCCCACGTGCTCTTTATAAAATAGTACCATGCACATGATATGGTAAAAATATAAATAGAAGGAAAAAAATAGATAGGGGCTTCAAGTAGTAGTGATATAACGTTAAAATTTACTATGAGCAAGATACAGCTCTGAGCTCTCCATTTGTATTAACCGTTTGATCCTCACTGTGAGATGGGAGCATTCCTGAATGTTTTATAGAGAGCAAGAGGGCCAGAGACAATGAACGGAGAGGAAAAGGAGTGAGCGCAGAGTCAGAGATGTGACTGGGTGGGGTGGCAGGTTAGAGAGCGCAGACCCTTGGGGCTACAGGAAGGACGTGAATAGTACTATGAGTGAGCGAGGAAGCTGCTGCAAGGCCCACATTAGATGCATGAGAAGACTAACATGTTAGAAGGATCACTGGGTGGAAGCAGGGATATCTCTGTTAGGAGGATAGTGTAGTGATCTGGGTAAGAGATAACAGCGGCCTGCACGGTAATCAAAGGCATGCATTTTACTGATAAATTTGACAGGCTTTGCTGCACAATTGGAAGTGATGTGTGTGAGAGTGAGTGAAGCCAAAGACGACCCTGAGGCTTCTGGTTGGACACCAAGATTGGGCTGCCAGTTACTACATTTACTGAATGACTGTAGGAGAAGGAATCTGGGGGGCTCGATCAAAAGAATTTGGCTTGATATCCAATTGGAGATGTCAAATGAACAGGTGGATTTAAGAGTCTCAAGTTCGAGGAGAAGCCCAGGGCTATTGAAAACTCAACATTGAACATCTAGAACTCAGCCTGCAAGACCTGCAAGGACTTCAGTGTCACCGGGACATGTATGTTGAGAGTGTGTCTTTCCTTTTTATTCTTCTCTGAGTTTCAGTTTCAAGGTTTTCTTTTGTTTGATCTGTTTCTTCCCTCCTGTTGAGAATCTGAATGAAGGAAAAACCTAAGAAGTTATGTTTGGTTTTTTGGTTTTTGTTTGTTTGTTTTCAGTTTCCACTCAAAATGGTGTTGCTTTTAGAAGAAAACAGGATACAAGTTGGGTGACCACAGAGAGGAAGATCTAAACTGAGAATTGACGGTGATCAGAAATATTTGTTGAGAAGAGGGAACAGAACTGGTTAATATTAATACTATGTTTTACAATGCGAGACCTCAGTAAGAGGTGCTTAAGAAAAACATTCTTGAAGAAAGAATATGTGAAAACCTATTAGCTAACATAATACGAATATTCTGATATTTCAAAAATACATTCTTTATAATAGCAATGTTATTCTTCATAGCTACCATTACTCTCAGTAGTACTTATTAACTTTCCTTGTTTCTAAATATTTAGAAACAAGGAAAGTTAATAAGTCATAGCACACCAGGTGCTTTTCTTGTGTCTTACTATACAGTACTCTATTTGGTCCTTTCACTTTGTCATTGTGTTACTGGTATCGCTTTTATTCAAATGAGGAAATCACATATCAGAACCATGTAGTTAGTATAATATGGGTAGTCCTGGGTCAGAATTTTCTAAAGATATTTCACAGAATATTAAATACTATGAAAAGACAATGGTGGCCCCAGAAGATTGGGAAATGTTAGGTTAAATAAATATAAACATATATTTTGACAAGACTTCTCAGGTCATTCATATGCTAATGTAATATAATTCTCTAAAAGGGCTTTGACATGTGGCATTTCTCAGTTACTTGAGGCCAGAAGCAATTTTTTTCTTGGAGCTACTCACAAGTTTAATCCCAGGAAGAACAACGCATTTTGAAACATGCCTCTTTAGGTCAACTTTGCCCTGAGGAATGATATATATCCATAACTTTGTTTTTCTGTGTCATTTTTCTTAAAATTTTCTCTCGGGTTTTTCTGCTACAGGCAGGTGATGCTATCATGTATAATACTTCTGATTTCTCACTCTATCCTGGGCCTGGAGTGTACATTTTGATGGATGCATTGTTGGTCATGCAAACGTGATTTCACTTTGAACGTGATTTCAATTTGATAGATGCTCAAAGTATCTGTCATATGAGTAGGGCCTGACCACAAAGGATTTTTCTTTGGCCAACTTTAGCTACAGACCATCACCCTAATGCCATTGTCATTCCTTAGGCCTTGGATGCTTTGTGCCAATCCTGCTCTCTGTTGACCTGTCTCTGCTTCAAAGCTCCTCCGAGATTGGTCCAATACTCCAAACAGTTCCTGTATCTAATGAGGCTTATTATAAATAAAGCCATTTCCCTGGAAATGAGGGCTCAATGCCCCTTTCTGATCATGGGACCTCTCTGTGGGGCCATCAGTCACAGCTTTTTGTCCTTACGGGGCCTAATCTTTACGTGGTCAGATAACATTTCTGTTCTGGTGCCATTGCAGAGCTCGCCATGCATCTCTGTCCATTCAAAACCCTCGGTTCTATTTAAGGGACCATATTTGGCTTCTGTCAGTGTATCTGGAGATTAGATATTTAACAGTTAACTTGAATCTATGGTCTGGAGCTCAGCTATCTGTAGACAGATGCCTCAGACAATGATTTGCTTAGATTTTAGGCATCTCTTAACCAAGAGCCTCTTCCTCAGTGTCATGCCTGCTGTAGTTACAAGGCAGAAAACAACATGATGACAACAACAGAAGCTTCTATTTTGTGAATGCTGACTGTGCCAGGCTTGTGCCCAGGTCTTTATAAACATTATTTTATTAAATATTAACAGCCTTATGAAAAAATATTTATGCCCATTTTTCAGACAAGGAAACTGTGTCAAGTTAACAAACTTACCAAAGATGGTGTCCCTACTTAGTGGTAGGGACAAGATTCAAATCCAGGTTTTCATCCTTAAGTTTGTGTTCCTAAGACAATATTACCTGCCCATATATATTTAGAACACTTATTCACTGTTCTTTACGTGAATTTGCTTTTGTCTTCTCTTAATCCAAACTTAAATAATATCGGCCATAGAAAGCAAAATTACTTTGTATCATATTTAATTTACATGATCATTTGCCAATCAACTAAACATTTACTGAAGGCTGAGTGTCAAACCGTGCTTGGTGAGAGAGAATGAAAAATTTTTAAAAAGACATAATCTCTGGCTTCAAGAGGCTCCTGGTTTTTAGGGAAACAGAAATATAAATAAGAATGTAGAGAGTATAATGATTACTATGATAGGCAGTCATGTATTTAATACTTATAGTCCTTTAACTCAGTAGAATGATCAGTAGAACATTGCAAGCACCATTACCTGTCTATAAACCAAATATAGCTCAAGAAAGTAGTGGTCATGCTTACTATAAGTATGTTATAGTACCTGTACAGTTAGATGGTTAAGTAAAGCATCGCTTCCCGGAGTATAAAGGTGATGGTGCTCCCTTTAGTGAGTCATTTCAAATTCTCTAGATACGTGAAGGATTGATGATAATCCATAGTGGAAGAATCAAGTTACTCAAGGGAATCACAGGTAAGACATACCTCCTCGTAAATTATTTATGCAACAGGTAGTTTCTCCACCAGGAGACAGGAGCTGAGTGGAAAGACCCTAAGTGTCTGCAAGGTTTGAACCAGCAAATGCTGTCATTAGATCTGTTGCCTTTTGTCCTTGGAAGGATACCATAAATAAGTAGTTCTACATGTAGGTGCTGGAGAGGCAGGATGGCGTCCTCAGGCAACATGGCTGGCAGCCAGGCTGGGAAGGAGGAACCATAGTGACAGCTGTACCAAACACTTTCAAGAATGTAATTATGTTAGGAGCAGGGAATTTGGGATGTGAAGCCTCTTCACTGCATTTCCAAGGATATATAAAATAAAAATATACTCGATAAGATGAGCTATATAGCCTGCACTCAGTCTGCTGTAATTTTAAATATCTGTTCAAAATGTCAGCCTGTTCCAGGTATTTTCAAGAGAAACAAGGAAAGGTATTTGTATTCAGGATTAGATAAGGGATAAAGAGAAGAACTTCCCTGCTGGGATAAGGTGGAAATGAGTAAGAGAGAGGAAAAATTCACAGGGAGAGATACAAATTCATAGTGTGATAGCAGGAATAGCAAGGTAGTAGTAGAACAGGGAATACCATCCAGTGATTTCAGAACATTCATCTACTCAAAAACCAAGGCATTCAGGAAGAGATATTAGGTCTCTAGAATTTCCCCATAGACAAAGAATAGGAAAATCAACCTTGTATTGATTGTCAATCCCATCAGTGAGACTATGATCCAAAGGCATCCGGAAGAGGAGACATTGTTAGTCATGAACAACAGTTAGTGGCATAAATTCACTTTTTTTTTTTTTTTTTTTGAGACAGAGTCTCACTGTGTTGCCTGGGCTAGAGTGCCGTGGCATCATCCTAGCTCACAGCAACCTCAAACTCCTGGGCTCAAGTAATCCTCCTGTCTCAGCCTCCCAAGTAGCTGGAACTACAGGCATGTGCCACCATGCCCGGCTAATTTTTTTTTCTATATATTTTTAGTTGTCCAATTAATTTCTTTCTAACTTTAGTAGAGACGGGGTCTCGCTCTTGCTCAGGCTGGTCTCGAACTCCTGAGCTCAAACAATCCGCCCGCCTTGGCCTCCCAGAGACCTAGGATTACGAGCCACCGCGCCTGGCCGTAAATTCACGTTTTTCCGTCTGTCTCATCAAGCAAAATTATTCTGGCTTTTTGGAAGTCTTAGAATTCTCTCTTATCTCACCCCGCCCCCACCCTAGCTCCATTTTGAGAGCTCATTACTGACATCTTAAGGGAGTATATTTAGCTTTCTAAATCCTGATGTGGTAGGACTGCTACAACTTTGTGGGAGAATAACTCTAACTTTTAGAGAGAAGATAAATTGGTAGTCACACCTAGTTTATCAAGGACGCTGACATCATTCTTATTGCTTGTTAAAAAAGAAAGATAAATGTGTTTGGTCATTTATTTACTCAAAACTCTTCATTGAAAATAAACTGTACACCAGGCATGTTGCGGGAGTTTAAGCATAGAATTATACCTACACAATCCTTACTTTCCATAAATGGTAGTGGGACAGAGAAAACAATTCTAATATATGAATCCTATGCTTTGGTAAGTTAAATTTAAAAAAGAAAAAAAAAAAGCAACTCTAGAATTTCAGAGTAGAGACAACTTACCAATACAGGTGATCAAGGATGTCTTCTTAGAAAAGGTGACATGATTCTATGCATGTATTTGGCACCATGGGCTGACATTGAAGTAGTACGATTTGGAGGAAACAAAGATGAGTCCCTTCTCTAAAGTGTCTTCTATCTTTTTGAAGATATAAGCAACTCTAGAAATTGGGATAGCTGTGAGGTTGTAAATTATTATTAGCAGCAATGTGTGATAGAATAAAGTTTATAGAAGGTCAGAGGAAAGAAAAGATCTCTAGGGTTATCAGTGTGGCCAATTTATAAATGACTTAATTTGGACACTCACTCTGATACTTTACCATCTGCTTTAAAAAATTTTCCTTTCATTATGTAAAACACCTGATCATGGGGTGGTGCCTGCATTAACGAATGCTTTTTCTTTTAGGGAAGCCTCATGTGTTCCATCTCCAGTCGAGCTCCAGAGTCAGATTACATTAGATGTTCATGCTGTTTGCCACTTGGCAATTCTAATCTATCAACAGATGTCTGGTAGGGCACTTTTGTGCATTGAGCCTTTGGAAAAAGTCGAAGCTAAGGAAACTCACCAGCTCCTTTAGAGACAAAAACTAACAAAGGCATACACCTCACAGTCCAATCTTTATGGCCGTGTGGGAGACCCACAGTGTAATTTCAGACTTTTTCTTGGCATGTGAAATCTGTTATTCCTGAAACTTCAAAATGTACATATTTTCCCCAAATGAGATGTAAGTCTGTTGAGTTAATTATCATACAATTATAGCAATGGAAAAGAAAGAAAACCCTAATCAAACGTGAACAGCTTGTCTAACTATTAACCAGACCGTGGTGAACCATTACTTAACTCTGACTTGTGTGATCCATCATAGACTTTTGGCCTTCTGTGAACAAATGCTTAAATGAGTCCACAGTCATTTAAAACTGAGAGGCTCGGCCTCCTGGGTCCTTGTGATTGTCTTTAAATTGTTTAGTCATTATATTTTACTGGCATGAAGTCATGCAACCTTCCTCCTTCCTCCCATCTTCTCCACGTGATGGGAAAGAGCGCTCAGATCACGACACCGAAGGTGCAGCTTCCCGGGACTCTGACCTACTAAAGTAGTGATTTGTTTTAAAACATTTCTACTTATATTCCCTTAAGCTACTAAAAAGTGTTAGAAGTCAAATGCCTTTGGATAAGTGTTCTTTCTATGAACATCCAGAGTCCAAAGCATCAAATTCAGGGTATCTTTAATGGTAGTCCAATTTGAGCTATCTTCAGGCTAATTCGGCTGTTGCCAATATCCCAGCAGCAAAGTACAGAAAGATTGAGGTGTGGCATAGAGAACTTTAGATTTATAGTCTCAAATACAAGGAATCAGTTCCTATTGATACGGGACTATGAAAATAAGGTTTGCTCTGGTTGAATAGGACTAGGTTGTTAACTAGGTTGCGGTTCAGGACTGGAAAGGAAAAGTAGGAAAAATAAAGCCAGTCAGATGGTATGTCACTGCCTTCAAGGTTAGGTAGAGAGATGGTGGGCTCATTTTATCCCCAGGCGCACTAGAAAGTAGGCACTGTACCCAGTGACAGCTGACTATTTGTTCATTATAACCCCCATCACACTGAACTTGCCTTGGTATCAGCCTCAGGGGTATCCAAGCCATCAGCTGATCAGGAAAGACAGGAACTGGCATGTTCTTTGAGACAGTATGGTGTCAAGCACACAGTCAGCATGAAGACTGATGGAATGTGGAGCAGAATCATCTATCATGGGCTTGGCAGAGCTAGGTATTTAGAAATGGAGGCAAGTGGCTGACTTTCATTCTGCAAACACAGGCTTAATTACTGCAAATGAGCTTTTCCATTGACAAAGAAGTCTACATAACATTTTGGTTTTCTGTTGTTACCTGGTAACTAGGGTCTGGGCAAAGAGACAAGGAAAAGGAGATATGAGAAAAAGATAGGGGGGAGATGAATCCCTGCTGATGGTGGTGTGGAAGCTGCCACAGCTACCAGCAATAGTAACCGCCTCGAGGGCCTTATTTGTAAACAAACAGGCTGTTCCCTTGAAAATATCAGTCTCATAAGACCAATATCAGCAAGCATACCGTGTCTTCCTTTTCTCCACTCCAATCTTCTGCTGACACCTCGGGAATAAGAACCCAGTTGGGGTGAATATTATAGGATGCTTTGAATGTCAAGACTTGTTTTCCAAGCTTACCTTGCTTCCTGTAAGAGTTTTGAAAAACTGAAATTTGCTTTAGGAAAGATCCCAAATAGAGGTTTGCATGGGGAGAAGATGCCAATAAGAATGAAGCTTATGAAAAAAAGGCCCAGACCAAAACTGGGAAGAAGAGAAGCTAAGAGGGTACAGAATAGGAAGCATATTAACAGCTTGAGGAGGCTTGTGATGCCTGCAGCAAAGAAGACGGGGGTGGAGGAAAAAGAAGGAGAAGATAAACAAAGAGCCCCAGAACAGGGTGAGAAATTACTAGCTGAAAGGAGCAGTCTCAGGCTGGAGAGGAGTAAAAGCGCTGAAGCTTCCAGGGATGGGTGTCAAGAGCATCTCTAGAGAAGCTCCTGAATAGTAAAGTGCAGACTGATCTCACTTGTCCTTGTCTTAGGTGAAATCTATCAAAGGTGATTGGTCCTTTTCCTGCATGCACCTCAAGAAAGCACGTCTCCAAGGGAGATAAGAGTGATTTCTTTGAGAAATAGATTGGCTTGGCGGAGGTCCACATAGATACCTTTTGCTTAGAAAATGAAATGACAGGACTGAATTTGGAGTTAGTGGCCAAAAAGGTCATGTGAATGCTCCGTCTTTAACAGGTGACAGGGCTGGATGGGGGTAAGATTGTCAGGGTCTACCTTTCAGTGTTGTGGGAGCTCATCACTGCCTTGTGTCCACTGCTGTGACCCTGAGCATTCTTGCATCTGAATAAAATAGGGCCAAGCTCAGCTCATCTGGATTATATGCCCAGAAGATGTGGGACAATGTGGATTAAAGGTGTTTCCAGTGACTTCTATGCATTTTGTGGCTATTACAGGCAAGTTTTTTCCTCCAACAAAACTGTTAGTCAGAATTGAGAAAACAATCCTTGATGAACTACTTTTTTTAAAGGGTGCAATGCCCCTAATCCAGCAGCTCAGCAGGGGTTTTGAAGAATAGGAGAATCAGATTCTGGAAGAGAACAATAACATTTTTGGGATGATGTACATACAGAGTAGTTTTGGATGTCGGCGGTCCATTAGATTTCCCCAGCCAACGTTAATTGTTCCAAACTCTAGCAAAAGTGTTGCCCTGTAATATTTTGAATAAATAATAGCAGAAAAATGTGTTTAACACAGGCAAGAAACAGCCCTTCTCCTGAGCATCTGTGTGCTGCATGGCTCCCTGCAGTGCCATGGGGCTAGACCACGTAATAGCCCTGTTCCCTGCAATGTGCCTCATAACTCTAGATGAAGTATGATGATTGAGTTCAACATTTCCCTTTTCCTGAATAAGTAGTGTTACTTCCACTCTCACTCTGTTTTCCTCTAATAAATAATATTGTCACTGAATATTTCAATTGCTTTATTTAGATTCTGTTAACTTGTAAGGTAGCTTTGTAATAAAAGAGTAAGGGCAATAGCTACCATGTATTGAGTACACATTGTGCCAAGTAATGTACTTTGCTTTTATATGCCATCTTGTTTTATCTTCATGGAAACTATGCACAGTAATTGTTTTTATATCCATTTTATAGATCAGGAAATCTGGGCTTAGAGGAGGAGTTAAGTACGTTTTCCAGAGTTTACATAGCTAGGAAGTGGCAAAGTAGAAATTTCAAAACAAAGAGAATCTGACTCTAGAACCTACAGGTATAACCATTAGTGTATATAACCTTCCTTTGGGCAGCTGATAGAAGTCTGTGCTAGAAATCATTAAATAAATATAGAATTGAATTGAATTCAAAATCCAATTGAAAACCATCCCTCTCTAGACCTTGTCTTCTAGATAATATGCTTCTGGCAATTTACCTATCCATCCGTAAGTCTAGGAGCCAACCTGAGATGTGGATTCTAAAGCTGGACAGATCTGTGTTCCTGTCCAGATTCCTCCACCTTTGTGGAGTAGCTGTGTGCTCTTGGACAGGTTATTCAACCCTAATAAATCTCAACTCACTCATTCTTAACATTGAGATAATATTTTCTTTATACTGTAGAGTTGTAGAAAGAATTACATAATATAAACAATAAATGCTCAGCAGCTTGGCATAGAGTAGATATATGAAATACTCCCTCCTCCGCTTTTTTTTTAAGAGACAGGATCTCACTCTGTTACTCAGGCTGGAGTGCAGTGGCTTGATCATAGCTCACTGTAACCTTGAACTCCTGGGCTCAAGTAATCCTCCTGCCTCAGCCTCCTAAGTAGCTGGAACTACAGGTGGGTGTCACCCTCCCTTGCTAACATTTAAAAAAAAAAAAAACTATTTGTAGAGACAGGTCTTTCTATGTTTCCCAGTTTGGCTTCAACTTCTGGCCTGAAGCAATTCTCCTGCCTCAGCCTCCCAAAATACTGGGATTATGGGCATGAACCACTGTGCCAGGCCTTTCCCCTAACACCAACAGAGCACTAGCCACTTCTTTAACCAATCTGAAAGCCTTTCCTGCAGAAATATACTAAATGCTTCACTGTCTGACCCATACATCCAATTATTTCTTTTTAAGAACATGGAATTTCATAGTACTTATATAATACTTCTACCTTCTCATGGGATACCTCATAAATGGCGATACAGTCCTCTAACATTCTCTTTTTTACATCTTGATTCATGACTAGGAACTGTCAACATCCCAATAAGTAACTACTCCCATCTTCAAGTGACAGAAGCATTTTTAAAAGTTAACACTGTCTATTGATTGTTAACGTCTCCTTTCCATCAAATAGTTTCTTGGTACTAATTAAGGGCACTGGTGCCAATTGCGGGGCCATTACAGATGAGCCTGGATTTCATTGAAATCTGTAGAGCAGAGCTAATGGGATATATTGTCATCCTGTAGATCGTGCAAGAGCTGCTGTGGTTTACTTAATTTGAAGGGACATTTCATAATTCTGGCTAAATTGGAATCACAAGTCAGATGAAATTTAGGAGCAAATTATAGCCATCTTACCCTCTGGAGGTTTTGAAAGAATAAGTTTTGCCACAGTTGGTAATAGCTGTTGATGACATTTTTTTAGCTCAAGAAGGAAACCTACTATTCAGGTGTTCAGAGTTTGTGGGATCCAATGACAAAAATGATCAATTCTTCACAAACTAAAAAGGCTTATGATTAAAAAGGGTGAGAAATATTAATGTTCAACAAAGCATTTGTGAAATTAAAGTACTTTTAGAAATATTTTAGAACAGCATAATGACTGTGTAGGAAAGTGGCTTCGCCCAGTGGTAGGGTTCTAATATCTGGTTTAGAGGAGAAAAAAACATCAAATGAGCTATTGGGTAATTAGTCTGTGTCAGGAACTGTGTTAAACGCATCAAACATTATGTCATGTAATTCTTACAACAACCTTGTAGATAACATCTAAATTTCAAATCTGTTGATCTGAAAGATTAAATAATTTGCCCTAGGACAGACATATAGCTTAGTATATTTCACAACTTGGATTTGAGCTTGGAATTTGTCAGAAAAGTGTCAAAAGTGTGTCTTTTTTATAAATCTTGTTTTCTGCTTCATGGCTTTTAACCCTCTGGTGTCACCTGACTGCCTGCTAACCCCATTCTGGTGGGGCTGCTCCTTCTGTTCACTTGTCCAGGATATAAATTAGGCTACCTTTGTATAATGCCAGGGATCAGTATTATCCCCCGGAAATAGCTAAGAGTAGAGATTAAGATCCTTAGAATGTGAGTGGGGGAGAAATTTGAGGAGCACGTTTGAATTGGGGAAATCCCATAGACTACTGCTGGCTAGATGTGAGGACTGTGCTCTGCTCTGTGCTTTGTCCAGGGATCTCATATGGGAGACATCTATGCTGAGTATGAGCTAAGGCGTGATCTCAACAGCAATCATAAGGCAATAACCATTTCTTGAGCAGCTACTTTTTGTCAGTCACTGTCCTAGATATTTTAGCTCTGATCCATTTAATCTTTACAGTTTTTATTTTTGAGATAAGATGAGGAAAGTCATAAAAGCCACAGCTTAAAGAGATCAAGCAAGTTGTGCGGAATCGCACAAATAGGAAATGAGAGACCGGAGATCTGGGTCTGCCCGACTCCAAGAGTTAAGCTCGTTCTACTTTAACCTACTCACTGGTTAATTACCAACACTCACCTACTGTGTGCTAGGCATAGGGAGTCAAAGATCAATAAGGAGCAAGTTTTACCCTCAAGGTTTTATACCTTTCATGTTTTAGTCAATTGTTTCCTATTAGAAACAAAGCTTGAAACGTCCTTGAACAGAACCGAGTCTTCACTTTCTCCTCCTCTCTTTTGCCCTGCACAATACTAGGTAAGCAATAGGTATTCAATGATGCTGCACAATTGGTTTATCCATCTCGGGACTTGCTCTTTCTACCGTCTCCCACTTGGAGAGGTGAATCAAGACCATTCTACTTTGAATCACGATCCCTCCATGCTCTGGAGAATTCGCACTTCCTAATTCCCATGTGCTTCTATTAACAGAAGTGGTTAAAGGTATAATGACAATGGGTCATGAAGAGAAGCTGGAGAGATCCAGAGGAAACGATGTGTTATAATCTTACAGGTCTTTTCCTTCTTGGATTTCAGTGCTTTTCTCTCACTGCCAGTTTCCTCTGTGCTGCTGCCTAGAGCAGTAAAGGTGAAAACAAAACACAACAGAACAAAACCAAAAAACCTTATAAATAGAAGATTTCGGTGATACCATCTCATTCATCTTCTTTCCCTTCTCTGGGTGAGGGAATGAAATGGGAATTCACTGGCTTGCAGTCTCCTAGCCTAGGGAGCTGGAGCGCTCAGCCTTCCCTTGCGGCCCTCCATCACACGAGCATGCAGAGTTCTTGAGAGGGGCCACGTGCCTGGAATGAAGTGCTTCACAGAGAAAGGTGAAATTTCTTCAAACCTGGCTTTTCTTTTAGGGCTTGGGAAAGCACATAGTAAATACTCAATAAATGTATATTGTGTGGATAAGAACATGACTTTACAAAGTGAATAGAGGTCAGGATTGAGGGCTCTGTTCACTGACGACCAATAGAAGACTGTATTTTTTACTAAATTGAACAATTACTTTGGCATATGGGGACAAATGAATTAATAATGCTGGCCCATTGATGTGCTTATCCATTCAGTAAGTAATTCAGTAAGCAGTAATTCAAGTGACTTCTTTGTGAAAGACATGGCAAGAAAATATAGTGCTGGATTAATAGGCATGGTCTCAGCCCTAAAGGAGTTTACAGTTTAGGAGAAATAGTTTAATATAAGATAAGAGACTAATACATAGACCATATTTTTATATTAAATTTAAAAGGCAATGGGTAAGGTTCTGATCTCAATGTAAGACATATTTCTACCTCCATCAAGTCTTCATGTTGTTTGATCTCCAGTTTCTTTTCTTCATCTATTTAGATATTCTCCAATTTCTTTTGTTTCAGCTTCCATAACTCCTATCCCATTGTCCTGCCTTTAGGAGGCATAATAAGTACATACTACTACAAATAGCGAACATTTTGTAGTGCTTTTTTATGTCAGTCATTGCAAAGGTGTTCCATCTACGTATCTATGTGTCACTTTGTGCTGAGGTCCTAACAGAATAAGAGCTAACATTTATTGGGTACGTTTTATGTCAGTGATTTTTATGTCATACTTATTCATGTAATCTTCATAATATCCCTATGAGGTATTACTGCTATTAATAGGTTAAGTAGCTTTTCCAAGTTCACACCACTGGCAAGTATCTGTGCTCAGATATGATCTCAGCTGGTTTTCTGCCATGGTGAGCACTCATGACTACTGTGCCAGTGGGTTCATGCCAACACAGTCTCAAAATACATCAGAACATATCAGAATGCATTGCGCATATAAAAGAAAGTATTGTTTTGTGAAGTTTTTTCACTTATAAATATACTTTCATAGATACATATAGGTATGTGTGTGTAGGGTTACAGTATAAGATTGATTTCCTATTTGCACCATGATCAAAAACGCTTAAAAAGCACTGCTGCTAACCCATAGAAACCCCTAACACATTAACTTGTAAGAATCCACACTTCATCCCAGAAATGTCTGCTATTTAAAATGGGATTTTGAGTGACGGAAATACAACTTCAGAAGTCAATGCATTTTCTGTGGTTCATGAGCTTTTGGAGTCAAAGATAACTGAGGTCACCACTCAAGCCTGTAGCCAAGGATGTTGGAGATTCTTGGCAAGTCTTATGCTTCCTCAGTAAAATGGGAATAATCAGGTTTTCTTTGCAGGGTTATCATGAAAAGATATTGAATTTAAATTGCTCGACAGACTACTGATGCTTAACAGATATTCTCCTGAGAGACTTCTTTCTCTGACAGCCCCCGCCCCCTGCAATTCATACTAATAGAAATTCCTAAAAACTCCACAAGCCTTCTCTGTGACCCCAAGGTATTTGGCAGTTTCCATTTCAAACCATTTGCTTGGGCTATGACAACTGGGAAGAAGTAGGTCTTCTATTCCTTCTATTTCCTATTCCTTTAGGAAATAAATAATGCAGCAACTGCTCAAGGTAGCCCAGGATGCAGCATCAGCAAATATACCCACCCAAGTGTTAATGAAAGAATAAGGCAATGGATAGGAAATATCTTGGGTAAAAGTGATGCTGTGCTTCTCCAGGTCTCTCCATAGCAACGATATTTTGGAAGGTGAGACTGCTATGACAACTCATGCGTTGGAAGAATTCATGGGGATTCATTGAGCTTAGGGCCCTTTCAAGCTTGGAAATTACAGAAACTCCCTCTTAGGATACACCTCCCTAAGAACTCTGGGAACTGTATTTTGCTAGTTCTGTAAGGACTCTTGCTCTGAAATGAGAAAACAGATGCTCCTTGCATCTGGTCTCACCTATTAGCTCTTTAATCTATCCTAGAAGAGAGCTCTGCTTCCGTAATAGCAATGTGTTCAATCTGGGTAGATGTGCAAGATGCCGGCCTGACAGCCTTAAATTGCAGAGGAAATTCCAGATACCAATTCTCTTTCTTTACCTGGATGAATTTTCTGTCCTCCTGGCCCGGGCTCCAAGTCTCTACCACTCTTGCCCTCATCCCCACCCTCCACCACCATCACCTTTGTAGTTGACGGCTTGGATGGAGATGTGTTTCCAACTACTTAGCTTCAATCAATCTCCAGCTTTCTTTAGATATTGAAAGACTCTTTTCATGTTGTTTTCTTTAGCAACATTTGCTTTAATTTGACTCACTCTTCCAATAATTGGGAAATGGAATCTTTGCTGAGAAAGTGTAAGTGAATAGGACCTAATAGCTGCAATTCAGCTAGAGCTATAGGAAACGCATGGGGGTTACAACCCTTGTCAGAGTGAGACATTTGCTTTTATGAACAACTATATTTGAACAGTTGCAACTAAATACAGTTGCTCTAACTCCTGCACCCATAAACAATGATTGTAAATGATGACCTTTAAAAGAAAAAATGAAAGATTCTTAGATACTGAGTAGTTGACTAGATTGGGATTGCATTTTGCACCCGTCTTTCCGACACATGCCTGTGTATGTTTGTGTGTGTATACTTTTTCTTTCTAATTTACTCCTAGAGGTTACCATCATTAACATTCAATCTTAACTCATTTGTTTTACTTCATCTCTGCTTCTCGATGCCCAGGCTAAGAAAACAAACATTCACCTTCAGCCATAGCAATCCACAGAGGCAAATGCCAACAAAATCAGGACCAAAAGTCAATTGAAGGAGAAACAGAACAGATTGGAATTCCTTGTGGGTCCCTTCCTAGTTTCTTTCGGGGCCCCAGGCAAGTGAGCATGTGCTAATTTGCATGGTTGACTAAATGGCATGTGTAGACCCCAAATTTGCATCTCTGCTTGGGTTCAAAAGTGAGTCTCTGAGCCAGTTTCCTTTAGCTTCTCTGTTATTTCCCACTCATAAGTTAAACCCCTTTGGGAGTGCTGCTCACCAGGGTACATCTTAGTGCAGAGAAGCAGTAATTGGCTGGGCCCCATCTTCCTCTGCTGTGGGGTACAGCCAGCTGGTGCTGATGTGATAGGTTAAGTTAGGAGAGAGGGAGGGGATGGGGAAGAGAAGGGGATAATTTCCAATGCGACAGTGCAGAAGGCTTCGAGTGGAGTAGCTTGCCCCACTCTGCTCCCTTTCCAAGTAAAGAAACTCATTATACTTAAGGACAGCCACAGTTTTTGTCCTTCCACCTTCCCAGACCTGAAAGGGGAGGGGGGAAGGGAGTTAATAGCAAGGTGAATAGGCTTATGTAAACCATAAATTTCTCTGTGCCTCAATTTTCTCACCTGTGAAATGGGAATCAGATACTTGCCTGGTGTCATTCATTAGATTTTTAGGAAGATCATACTGGTATTTTGAGACCATTTAAGTTCTTGGAGCGAAAAGTAAATTTTTTCCTGCATACTGTGCTGAGAAAGCTTCTGAAGCAGAACTTAGAGTCCCTTTGACAGAACGGCAACATCAGCGCACACTCACTGCGGTGGGGCCGAATGGCACACGTGCCTCCTCTTATTCCCTCTGATCTAGTTCACTCCTACCATTTCACTGATGAGGAAACATTAAGTCTGTGGAACTGTCAAAGTGAAGTGTTTTGCGACAGTAAGGCTGCTATACATTTACACCAGTAATACAGATTTTATCAAGTTGCTGCTTCCGTATTTTCTTAAGAGAACATTGAGCTGAGTCAATAATACTTTGGTGACAGTATTAGTTTGGTTGCAAGTGTCAAAAACCTAACCATGGCAAGCTATTGGCTAGAGAGGTCATTTACCAACTTACGCAATCATGGTAGAGTTGAACAACCAAAGCAGGGGAGGAGGGGGCCAGCTGAGCCTCAGGGACAACTGGAATCAGGGGCTATAGACTTTCTCTCTGCTTATCATGGCTGTATCTGTCTGCATCCCAACTATTTACTATCATTATTTTTCTCACTGCGTGTTCTATTTCTGGGGAGGCACATGGAAAACAAGGTTTGCATTTTTGGCTTTGGCCACAAGAGGGAGACTGTATCACCCTCTCTGTGTTCTGCAATTTAAAATATCTCAGGAAAGTGCAGGGATTGGTCCAGAATGGGGGAGGAGGTGAGGCTAAATAAAAACATGGTGATCAGTGCATGGATGGAGGAGAGAAGGAGCTGGTCCCAGTGAAAGAGTTTTCCTGTGCAGAAAATTAATGCGATGAAGTCACTTGAAATATACATTTAATGACATAAATACAGCTGCAGGTCCATTTGGTGCCACAAAGTTATTGCTTGTGTAATGAATGAAGAGAGATGAATCTGATGCTGCTATCATTGATCTCAGCTTCCACACTGTGTTGAGCCATGTATTTTTTATATGATAAGTCTTGTCAATCCAAGCAAACTACTTCCTCTCAACTGAAGAACAGAGGAAATGCTGGAGCATACTCTAATGAAGATATTGTGTGGTTCTTACACATGGTGCCTTCCTGTTTCTTTCAGGAGTCATTTGACTTGACATGACCATCACATGTAGCTCCGACTTGAATCCCCAGGTAAGAAGAGACTCCTCTGACCATGCCCCACTACAGCAGACTTCATAAAGCTGGGCAGCAAGTTCCAGGGGAGGCATATTCATCTTCAGTTTTATCCCTGGGGCATCCCATGTAGCATTGTAGTTTCTCCTGGGCTTGATGAACAAATGGCAATTGTAGCCTTCAGTACTCCGAGTAATTAAACAAACCAACTAACCAAATGCTAAATGGAAAGATTAAAACCCACTCAAGACTCCTGTGTGGATACAAGGGCAATTGAGGTGACACAAATAAAAAAGACCCAAAGCTTCTCTAAAGACAGTTTTTATGTTCTAGCTAGGTATTACCGACATTAGAAATACAAGATATCATAATTGTTAGAAAAGTATTTTGACCGCCTCTAAAGTATTGCACTTTATAAATCAGTAAGTCATTGTTATGTTCCTGGAGAAAGGAGGCTTTCCAAACAAATAAAACATCTTGGAAATTAATTGTATTTTTCTTCTAGTAAATAACCTTTTTTTGCCTACAGATATGGCTGAATGCAAATGAAGGTAGTGTTTTCATATTCATAATGGATTTTAAGTTTACCTGTTATGTAGATTTAACTAGGCCAAGAACTATAGAAGGGGGATAATATTTATTACCTATTTTTGCCAGAGAGCTTGTTTTATTCTCTATCCAAAGTGAAATGATGCACCCATAACATTAAAAGAAAACAAAATATTTCCATTGTGTAAAGCTAGAAGCTCTTTTCTATAAAGAGAGATAAAAAAGTCAAATACTTTGTACAAATATTGCTCATTGAGAAGTAAACATTTAGATGGCAACTTGCATATACCAGACAGGATACTTACGGGATCTTTTGAGAATTCTTACAGCAATGCCACGTGGTTGATTTTATCCACATCTTATAGATCTGAAAACTGCAAATTCACAACAGTACTTGGCACATTCAAGGTCACCCACGCAGTAATTGGCACACCTCACCACACCACACTGCCTCTGCTTTGTTTTGGCAACGCTGATTCAGGAATAAATGAGACATGCTCAGCTCTACTAGATGCTATAGGCCATTCGCATCGTGTCTTCAAACTTCCAAGAGAGATTTTTGCAGTTGGGGTTAAAAAAGAAAATCCCCTTTAAACTTCACATAGTTATGAATGTGCCAATGAACACTTTAAGAATGTATCTATCAATATCAAATGTGGTTTTTAACAGAAACCTTGAAAAAAATTGCAGAATTATCCCCTGAAATATTGCTGCTATTATTTTTTAAAATTGCAAGAAAATGTTCTGCCATTTCAGACCATTTATCTCTGTTAACAAGACACCTTTTTAGTTGGATAGATAATATACACCCATCTGGTGTGCAGTTTCTTCATTTACTCTGGTAATAATAACTAAAGGCATTTCTCCGTTGCTTTGGCATTGTCCAGACCAGCCTTTTGCCTTTCCCGCTGTTGATGTGAGATGCAAAAAGCGGGAAGAAATTGGGACCTGGTTATAATACACAGACATGCTATTTAGAATGTCATTTAGATGTTGAGGGAGGGAACAGTGCACAAGTGTTAATGAAAGCAGAACCCTATTTAAAATATATATGGACATTTAGGCAAGATTTCAGATAATACCACAAAGCATTTTTATGTTGCCTTCTTTTCCGGGACATCACCCTGTGAACGTTTCCAATACAAGGGTCATGCATTTGCAAAGATGTGTGTAATTTAGATTTTTTTTCCCCTGAGTTGTGCAGAGAGGTAAAAGGTTCAGAAAGAACTGGACCAACTTTTCATTTGGCTTAAGCTCTGTTTACAACACAATGAAAGTAAAGCATTAAAATAATTTTCTGGATAATTCAGAGTAAAGGAAAATAATGTGCTTTCATCTCCTTGATGTTCAGTAAAGACCGTTCTTCAGTATCTGCGTAGCTGCCTCACTCCTCCCTTTCTTTTCTGTCTTTACAGAGCTGCCCTGTTGGTATAGATCGTGCCTGGGAATTCTAGAAAGGATTTTTTCTCAATAAAGTATAAGAAAGCATGAATTTTGACCCTGAAACTGCAAATTACAATTCCCCCCTTTCTTTTTTGTTTTCATTTCTTCTCCTGTGTGTTTTCTCTCCATCCTATATTTTTCCTTTCTCCTCATTATTCCTAAAGCCGCCTGACCCTGTGTTAATTGGTTTCATTGAATTCAGCCTATCAAAATACGGTAGAATTCAGAGAAATTTATTTTTCATTTCAGTTTGACTGATTTTTTTTCTTTTAACATGTTGTTTTCGCTTTGAGGCAATGCAGCTAAGTACCATGCTTATTCCAGGCCTTTCTTGGCAGGTAAACAAACCTGCCCTCTTCTACTCACCAGCCGGCAGAGAGTCTCTGTGCCCCAGCTTCTACCCAGGCTGGGGAGGGGAGGGAGGGCGACGGGGAGGTGGAGATCAAACAACTGGCTATTTTGAAAATGATGAATAACTATGCACCACCTGAATTCAAGGGGTTGTTAAAAAATAGTAATAATACCGGTAAACGAAATTCAACCAGCAGGGACTTTGTCTCGAAGCCATTTGTTTGTGTAGACAAGGCTGCTTCGTGCTGTGCAGTAAGAGTGGTTGTTAAAAGGCTCATTTTGTTTTGTATTTGTCCAAGCAGCAGTTAAAAAACAAAACAAAAACAAAAGCTCATATTAAAATATACATCATTCTTATTTTCCCGTCCAAATGTTGTCGATTTAATTCTTCTTAGATAGCAACCTAAAGTGTCATTCTTTTTTTTCCTTTTTTACCCCAGAGCTTTCTTAAGGTATAGCTGACATACAATAAACAGCACATATTTATAGTTTCCATTTTTATATGTTTTGACATGTGTTTACAGCTTCAATCTTTATATTCCAAAAAAAAAAAATTCTGGTTCATTCTAAATTTTATTGCTTAAAATTGACTATGCTTATTTTAATAAGACAAGGCACTCTGTTTTTTATATATATAAAATCTAATTTTTATGGTAGAACCTAGAATTGGAAGTAAGCAGATTAAAAAATGATGTAAGATGCCTTTATTTGCAGATGAAGAAACTGATGGTCAAGGAAGTAATGCCACTTATTCAAGGTAAAAAATTTTTAGTGATATAGCCCCGGAAGGTCTCCTGAGTTTTAGTTCTGTGACAGTTATATATTCCCAGTTGTCACTTTCAGTCTTGATGATAGAAAAAAAAATTCTCAACATCACGTTAAGGCTCAGTTTAAATGCAAATTTTCTAACTAAATTTACTAGGAAGTAAATAAGAGAGAAGCTCTCAAATTCCCCTTTGTGTGTGTGTGTGTGTGTGTGTGTGTGTGTCTGTGTGTTTAGAAAGATAGAGTCCAAGAAACAAGGTCATGGTACACCCATACAGGTATTGGCAGGAACATAAAGAAAGATTTATCAGATAGGACTTGATTTTTTTTTTATTTAATAAACTTGGGCTGGCTGAGTTAAAAATACAAAATTCTCCATGAAGAAAGTTAATACATAAACCACACCACGCAGATCCAGTGTCCTTAATCTCATTTTTATTCTTTTTTTGAGATGTTATTAGATTCTCTGCTAAGTTTTGCTGTTGATCCTTCTTCTCAAGATAGAGACCCTGGGCTTTGGAGGTCACCCGACAATTTTAAAATCAAATGTGAGGTCAGGTCATGTTTAAACTATAAAGTAAGCCCTCATAAAGAAGCATAAAAAGAGGAAGTAAAGATAGGCATGTTAAATACCCCCTTTCTGATTAAAAATAAGTTGTAATGTCTGAATGTCATAAATTAGAACAACTGAAAAAGCATCATGTACATCTTTAGAAATTTTTCATCTCTGACATCAAATCAGTAGGCACAAAGTCAGACGATCAATGTTTTTGAATGTTGTAAGTTAACTCATTTCTATACTGTGTTTTGTAGCACTCAAGATAAATCTTTTTGTCTTTCCTTTAATTTTTAGCTTAAATCTTTATAATTCCTTATTGGTAACTTTGATGTGGTGTCAAAGCCCTACCTATTCAAAGAACCACATGTGAATGCTCAGATACATTAAAGCTAGAAAATACTGATTTAAATCAGTTTGAAATGCATTTCAGGTAAGAAAAAACACACTCAATGACATACAAAACGTGTTTCATAATACCACAGAAGTACGGCATTATCCCCAAATTCTTCTGTTCCTAATGTATTATTTTGTGAGATCCCTGAATGCAGGGACCTAATTTTTCTTCTTAACTTTTGTATCCACAGCACCTAATACTTTGCCTGGGACTCAGTCGGGTGCTCAATGTACTTTAGTTAAATGAATGAAGA
Source organism: Avahi laniger (assembly GCA_963575035.1). Lineage (NCBI taxonomy): Eukaryota > Metazoa > Chordata > Mammalia > Primates > Indriidae > Avahi > Avahi laniger. Next base: position 48,166 of record CAUYSK010099360.1, read on the forward strand.
GTTAGATTAAACACTTTCCAGGTCACTCTTATCCCAATGGTGACCTAACTGGAAGAGTAATCATTGGGAAGAATGACGCATTGACACAGTCTGGCCAGTGTTCTGTCTCTCCAATTGCTAACTCCACAAATATCGAAGGAACATCTTCTATGGGCCTTGGAATGTTCTAAATACTGGTTTACAACCATGAGCAAGACAGACAAGATCCCTACTCTCTAGGAGCTGACATTCTACTGGTGAAAGGTAAGCAAATCTATAGCTAATCCAGACAGTGCTATATAAAAATTAAAGAGTAGTCAGTTAGAGAGAAGAATGGAAAGTGTGGGTTAGGAGTGTGGTCAGGGACAGCTCGTCTCCATGGGTCACATTTGAGTTGACATCTGCGTCATAGGAAGAAGTCAGGCATGGGAAGCTCTCTGGGGACTGTGCTCCAGGCAGAGGGAACAAGTACAAAGGTTTGAGGTAGGAACAAGGGGGACGTATTCGAGGAACAAGTGGAGGTCAGGGTAGCTGGAGTGGACTGAGGAAGGGGACAGGCCCAGAGGGTGAAGTGGGAGAATGAATGGCAAAGGGCCAGGTCATGGGGGGCCTTGGGAGTCTGCTGCCTGGTTGATTTTATTAGGTTTAAATGTGGTTTCTTTCACTAAACACCAATTCGTATATTTGCTTTTAAAGTTTACTTAAAGATAATAGTTTTCTTTTTTAAAAAACAACTTATTTTTAATTCTTCTAGAGGAATTATGATATTAAGAAAGGAGTTGGAAGAATTTGTTACAGTAGTCCTCCATATAGCTAGGTGGGGTGCTCAGGACTTCCCTTGATGAGAAAATGTTTGGATTATAACAGGGGTTGGCAGGGTGGGCACAGTAGCTCACGCCTGTAATTTTAGCACTCTGGGAGGCTGAGGTGGGAGGATCACTTGAGGTCGGGAGTTCCAGACTAGCCTAAGCAAGAGTGAGACCACATTTCTACAAAAAAATAGAAAAATTAGCCAGGTGTGGTGGTATGCACCTGTGGTCTCAGCTACTTGGGAGTCTGAGGCAGGAGGATTGCTTGAGTCCAGGAGTTTGAGGTTACAGTGAGCTTTAATGATGCCACTGCATTCTAGTCTGGGCACTACAGGGTGAAACTCTGTCTCAAAAAACAAAACAAAAAGAATGTGTCAGTGTGGTTAGGTTGTGGTGCCCAGTTGTGTAGTCAAACACTCATCTGAATGTTTCTGTGAAGGTATTTCGCAGATGTGATTAACATCTATAGTTGACTTCAAGAAGGAACAGCAGTACTGTGAGTGGGTCTCATCCCATCAGTTGATGTCCGTAAGAGAGAAAACAAGTTTCCTAGAGATAGAGAATTCTGTTTCATGGCGGTAACAGAAAACCTTACCTGAGTTTCCAGCCTGCCTGGCTGCCCTACAGATTTCAGACCCGCCAGCCCACACAATCATGAGTAAGCCAACTCCTAAACAATAAATCCTACATAGATATGTATATATCCCTTTTTCTGTTTCTCTGGAGAACCCTGATGGATACAATGTCCTTACTGTTTCTGCAAAACTGAGAAGATGAAAAATTGCTGCAATTTTCTGGAATAAGATCCAGCTGTTTAGTTTTTAGTTTCCAATCTCCAAGCTTCATCATCAAAGACAACATAGACTTGCTCTCTCTGTTGCAAGAGTCTCTGGTATTGAATTTAGAGATCTACCAAGAATTTGGGGACTCTCAATCCTCAGATTTTTTTCAAATCTTACATATCAACTGTCTCCGAAAAAGCCCTCTAAGTCCATAAATAGAATTTACAATTGCTCAGCAATAGGATTCATTCTATATGCAAGTCTTTCTACTTGCGTGTTCCCTCCCTTGGCTTTGTAAATAACCCAAATAAATCCTTCATGTGTAGTTTATGGGCGTTCCTACTCTCAATTAGTAATAGAATGCCATAAAGTGGCTGTATCAGTTACAGAAAGAACTTTTCTCTCCTCATTAACTCATCGCTTCAGAGAACTCAGTGCCTGGGGGAACCCTCAGCTTGTATCAGGGTTTCAGGCTGTGTGATTTTTTTTCCCCAAGAATTGAATGATTGTGCTATTGGGGAAATAGCATCATCTGTGACAGATAACTTCTTTATTGGGGAAGATGAGTAACAGTGACTGCAGCACTGATATCATACTTAAAACCTAAAGGGGAAGAAAGGTGATAGCAGGTATCGCCCACCACCTGTCCATAAAGCTGATGATTCATCACACCCAGATAATTCTGCAGGAATAATACATTCATTGTGTCATGGCCACCGAATCTTCCCAAGTTTAATAGCTGCTGCAGATCCATGGTGCAGTAGAAGCCTCTGAATTAAGATGATTCGGTAGGTTCCAATTCATCCTAAATAAGTGGCTGTCTAGATAAATGAAGTTCATCAAATTGCAATGAATACCATATAACAACCTTGCTGGGATTGCATGCCCCTGGGACACGGACCGTGTCTAACTATGTGCTAGGCAGCAACTCCTGTGCTAGGGTTTTGCAGTCTGTGTTAAATAACAACAATATGATACTGTGTTTGCCACTAGTCATTTTATTTTTTATCATCAAAGTTAGTGCTTTAACTACATCAATTAAGTCATTTAAATTTGACTGGTTAATGAAATGCCTTTATGGAATGCAGCCTTGGAGTTATTTTTTAAAAGTAGCATGAAAACAAATCCCCCCAAAATCAGTATTAATTACATCTCATTCAATTTATTTTTTTTAAAAAAAGACAACTCAGTTTCAGGTTTTATTTTAACTAATGATCTCTACTGATGCGGTTTCCTCAGCCTTGCCCAGTTCTCTTTGCCTAGTTACTTTTTTCTCCAGCACACTTCTGACACAATGTGGTGACAGAAGCCAAATTGTTGGAAAGTGACCTGGGTGCTTGCTCCGGGATGCTTAGACAAAGAGAAAGTGGAGCCAGCTCCTCCTTCCCCACCGTTTTCCCCGGTGGGAGGGACTGAACCCAAGTCCGGCTTTTCAAGGGCCAGGGCCTCCTCCCCTCCAGCAGGGAAGCTGCAATCTCATGGTGCTAGGGACTCCAGGTGCAGAGAATGCCTATGAACAGCCGGCAGGCACATCCGGACTGGTGCCAAGCAGCCTGTGCATTCTCCACAGATAGGGCTGCTTTCTCACACTGGCCTGTAAAAGTAGGGAGTGGGGAGTGGAGCATGCTCCCCACCCTGGAATGCAGACTCAGGCTGCGTGCACAGCCACGCCCTGGTCCTGGCCTAACTGTGGGATAATGGGAGGATGAGGCAGACCCTTGCCTTCCCCTTCCTGGCTGACCTTTGGCTAATGTAAACTTTGCCCATTCTCCAAACCCTGTTACTCCTATTCCTTACCCATATATGTAACATGGTGACGTTCATTGTCAACTTCATTGGCAAGACTGGGTCGATCCACATGGGCTCCCCTTGACCATCACGCAGCCTAAGCTGGTCTTTAGAGTCCTCATTTCTAGGAATCGCTTCAGTCCCCACAGCCCAGCAATTTCTTTTCTTCAAGATGAAGTGTACCCTTGGCACCAGCTGGGATCATTTCTTTGGTCTAATGGTTTACTCCCTGACACTGGGTGTTTTGCCACTTATGGATGAGGGTGCAGACGGCCACTGGAAGCATGTTCTGAAACCCTCCCTCACTGCGCTTTGCTGAGTATGTGGAGCACAGCTCTGCTGCTGTTGCCTCCTGCGTTGGTGTCCCTGCTATGTGGGGCAGTGCAGCTTGCTTTTGCTTTGCTACTGTGGGACCAATTACGGGCCCACAACCAAGACTGTGTTTTCTGTCTTGACACAGCCACAGGAAAATGGCATTTGGTTTAATTTCCTCTACCAATGTTTCTCTTTCAGAGGCCGGATCACAATGTTAAAATACATTTACATTTTACAAATGCTTTTGTGGTGTAAAAGAAAAAAAAACAATGGACTTGGAATTCGAATGTGAGATATGAATCTCATTGTGCCACTTGGCAAATCCCTTCATTTCTCTGTCTCTCAGTTTCCAGATCCCTGCAGTGCACCGTGGGAGGTTGGAGTGGAGGAATTACTGCTAACCAACTTCTGGAAGGTTTACATAAGAAAAATAAATTTCTGTATTAAGAGTACCTTGTAAAATCAAGAAGGTTTACAGAGGTGTCAGTTAGTGGATGGTCTTTTGGGTAAAAGACAGAAAGGGTTTTATGTCCATTAAAGGTGGAGTAACTGAGGAATAGAAAGGTTAAGTGACTTGACCAAAGTCATATGACTAGTAAGTAACAGCTGGTACTAAAACCACAGATCTCCACCTTTGATTTCAATTTTGTTTTCAGTAAGAATGAGGCTATGGTATGGCTTATGATTAGAAGAAAAAAACAAACCTGAAACCACTGAGATCCTTGAGTTCTGGGAATTACTTGTTCTTCCCCCAGTGCGGGTAGCAAAGCAGACAAATTCAGCTGTCTTCACCTATCATTTGAGTTTGATGTTCTGTGAGGTTAAAATCATCTTATAATGATAGCCCTAGGGATTTAAGGTTAGAAAGAATAAGGGGCTCTTTTATTCCATTTTTTTCACACGTGGAGGAAGACATTGTTTTTAAACACTTCATGCATCTGTGAGCCTCAGATTGTTCTCATACTTACACCGCTTAGTAGACTCACCTCTTTGCTTCATACTAGGTGTTTTCAGAGGCTCTGCCTAGTCTTTAAAATAATTTCAATAGTACAAGAAATTTAGAACCTTGTGTGTGGCTCTATAAAGTGCTTTTACTTAAACAAATTACTGTCTGAAAGAGGTTGTACCCCTAGCAGGAGGTAGAGATCCTGCCACTTTGTGGTTTTATCTTCATTTCATGGATCCAAAGTATCCAACCTCTGTACTTTGTAAATACCCAGTTAGATAAGGATTTTGTTGGCCAGTTTTCTCCTCTGCCTGGGACCAGCCCAGGTTCAATATTGCTGATCCATATGGGGGTTCTATCTGGTTTTCTTTTTCCCAGCTCTTATACCCTTAGCATCTACAGGTAAAGGCAGACTGTCGAGAGAGAGCAAGAAGCCTTCTGAGCAAGAACTTTGTGTGAGGGCAAGAGCAGGAGAGACTCAGTTCCGGCTTGTTCCTCTTTAGCTGAACAGAGCAGGATCAGTGTGTACCTAATCTGGCTCAGCATACCATATCCTTGTGGGCAATAAATCATGTGCATTACCTGAAAGGTAGAAGCATGAAGAATCCAATTCTTACCACATTCAAGTGCTACTTTCAGGAAATCAAAAACCCTTTCTTCTTTAGGGATAAATAATATCATGCTTTTAAGCTCCTTTTTATATGAGAAAAGCCAGTTACAGATTTTTTACTTTCTTCTTCGATGAATATATGGAAGGTGAGCTATTAAATAGTTGGTGATTAACGATATTGAAGCTCAAATACCATTGAATGTGTCTTGCAAATCTCTCACTCCAGGTAACAACCAGACAAGGTCAGCTGCCTTCACCTAATGATCTGGTCCTCAGTTACACAAAGTCAATAGAATGTAAAGAGACATGAGGTGCATGTTCTGGTATAAATCTCTGGGCAGTGGTTGAGTGGCCGTGAAAGAGTTATATCCAAGACCAGTGAAGATAAGGCAATAGTTTGGCCATGTGATCCCCTTTAAGAAACAGACAAGATATAGTCATGATGGAAAGTGTGCTTGAATAATGGGAAAATCTTTTTTAGGGACTATTTGACCCAGATGTGCTTTTTAAACCAAAGAGGACAAAACTCTCAATCACTAGAAGAATGAGTAGTCAACAAACATATTTAGGAACTACCACAAGTTATCCATAAAATACTCTCATCTCATATACTTCTTGTTTTACTTAGCTTTTTGAACTGGGAATTCAGGACAGAAACAGAAGAATCAGGGAAGACAATTGAGGTTTGGTTGCTGAGCTCCATGAGTTAAAGAGAGAGCTTTGAGATATTACTGTCTAAGGGATTGAGGATCGTTGTACTTTGTATATTGGCACTGATATGAGGAAATATTGCCTTGTGGAGACCAGCACAGGACAAAGAAACACAAACACAAATCATACAGAACAAGACTAATGGACTAAAATATGACCCTGCTCAGAAAAAGACAGAGACACCACATAGACATTTCTAACTAAGACATTTTCTTCTGCCCATGGAGGTGTCAGGGACTGGGATGCACCAATACTTTGTATTCATTCAGTGTAAACTTCTAGATCTCATAGGAAGATGATATAGCACAGTAATTTGGAAGGAGGTTGAAGAGTCAAATTGTCTTGGTTTGCATCCTACTTGAATGTCTTGCTAGTTGTATCAGTCAGCTATTGCCACAGCAATGCTGAGTAACAAATCACTCCCAAACTCAGAGGCATGCAAAAAATAGAATCTTACTCACTCAGGTATCTGTGAGACAGCTGAGGTTTAGCTGATCTAGCCTAAACTCATCCAGTCTTGGCATCAGACCATTGCTTTAGTTCATGCGTACTCCATTTATCTTCCATCCCTCTGATATTGGCAGGCTGCTTGGGCCATGTTTTTGAACCAGTGAAGACAGAACTCAAGGGTGCTCAAAGCACACTTCATACTTTGCTTAAGTCTACTGACTCATGATTAGCTGGAAAAAGCCACTCAACCAACCCTTAAATTAAGGGGTAGTTCACTCAACCCTCTGTGAAGCCAAATCAACTGTCATAGCCAAGTCCAACATCAGTGGATCAGGGAAGCACAATGCTCTCATGGAAAGGTCGATTGTGGAGGTGAATGTTTGAGAGACAATAACCTAATCTACCATGCTGGCTCTGTGGCCTTGGACATTTTGCTTATCCTCTCTCAGCCTCAGATTATTCCTCTGGAAAACAGGGAAATAAAGGTACTCAATGCAAATGGGAGGATTATATTGGATAATGTATAATATTTGAAGTGTTTAGGAAGTTCCTGGCCTATAGTCATTATTTAATAAATGTTAGCTATCACCTTAATCTATCATCATCATCTTTCATCTATAATCTTTCATAGATTTTATTTATCACCTCCTTGCCAGATCCACGCTTGGTCATTAATATTTGAATGTTGTAATACTCGAGTTTCTTAGTTATAAGCAACAGAAGTGAATCTGTTGGATTGAAGCATAAAAAGAATTTAATAAAAAGAAAAATACTGCAGAATGAAGCTCAGCAAATGGTCAGGATAGCAGCAGCAAATTTAACTTTGAGATCATCCATTACAAGGGTACTGATGTTACTGATACTGAATGCTAAATGCTACCATTGTTCTACTGTTGCCTACGATTTGGGCACATGGAAGCTGGATGTTGCTTCCACCATACGGCTCTGACTTGAATAGATTCTCCAGTGCTCCGGCTACTTCCTGGTAGAAATCCCTAGCAGATACATCCTATTGAATGAACATTGGTCACATGCTCATGAAAAGGGTTTTGAAGAAGTGAATTTTGATGTTTGCTTTTTTGGACAGGAAGTAGCATTTATTGGTGGGCACAAATGAGGAGACAGCACAGTGAAAGCCATCATGAGGGCAAGTCCTGCTACTTGTCCAGGGGGCCATGATTTGGGATGTATTTGACCCCACAGCCATCTGGGATGAGCTGCTTCTCAGCCACCATGTCTTCAAATTCACCCGCATTGAACTTAGTAAAGCCCCACTTCTTTGAGATGTGGATCTTCTGGCAGCCAGTGAACTTGAACTTGGCTCTGTGTAGGGCCTCAGTCACAGGCTGCTTGTTCTGCAGTTTGGTGCAGATGGACATGATGACTTGGCCAATGTCAATCCTGGCCACAGTGCCCTGGGGCCTTCCAAAGGCACCACACATACCTGTCTGGAGCCTAGACTGGGGACAGCACAAGATCTGACACGTGCACACGTATCGGAAGGGACTGTCTCCAAGGTCCTTTAAAGCAATCCATACAAGCAACAGGCTGCATACACTACCAAGGAGGCTGTTGTTTGCAGCCATTGCACACCGGGCCCTCATGAGGAAAGGAGCACGAACAGCCTTTTTTGACATTTCTAGTGAAGCTAAATTGTCTCTCTTTATGACACAGGAATCTCTCAATCACTGAAAAGGTTTTAGATATGAAACAGAACAAAATGTCAAAGGCCAATGCAACTGGACTCACTGGTTCCCAAATTCAGTTTTTGCCTCTGGATTGTGGCTTCTGGAAAGTTTACAAAAACTTTTCAGTGTTTCCTTATAAGTAGTGAATGATCTCAAAGTGAAATTTTCTCCCATCGGTTTTGTGGGTTTTTTTTTCTCTCTTTAGTACTTGTGCTAATTGTGGGCGATTTTCAGTTTTCACCACTCTTTTTGTAACCAAGTGATTTATCTCAGTAGGTTCAAGCAACTAATTTGATATCACACCTCTGAGTTTCAATTTTAAGCTTTTGGCTCTACTTAGTGTGTATCATGGAGTACATGTATAGGTTGTCAGGACTTAGTAACTGAACATCACCACGTGGAACCTGTTAGTCATTACTAAAGAGAGTTGCCTAAGATGATAGGTATGTAGCTGGCATTGTAGATATTATTCTTAGTTGGTCACATAACAATGACTTTATGGGTCTGGTTCTGTGGCAGCTATGGATTGGTTTGAATGAGCCAAAATATTCCTTTTAGGGGAAAGTATAAAATGCATAACCTCAGGTTGAATTTGAGTTCTTCAATTTGCTACCTGTCAGTCCTTGGGAATATTAGCTAACTTTTCTGTGCTTCAGTTTTTTATTTGTTTTCCAAGAATATCACAATTCTGACCTTGAAGTTTCTTGCAAACCTTAGAGAAAATACATATTAACATTGGGTCAATTTTCTTCTTATTCATTCTGCTCTAGCCATGCTAGTGTTTTTCTCTTGCTTGAACAAGACAAGTTCTTTCCTGTCTGAGGGTCTTTTTTATGCTCTTTGCCACCTATGTTGCCACCTCTTGCCACTAACAACTTTTACTTATTCATTTATATGACAGATATTTATTGAATGCCTGCTCTGTGCCAGACATTGCTTTAGGTACAGGGGATGTACCAGAGTAGAATATAAACAAGAATGCTTTCCTTCTTACAGCTTACATTCTATTCAGAAGAGATAGTCTTATATGAGCATATTAAATGGTGATAAAGGTGAAAGAGAAACATAAACAAGGATGGGCATAGAAAGGGTTAGGATTGAAGTTATAATTTAAATGAGATGGTCAAGTGTAGGATTACTAGTGCTCTATACTCCCTGGTGCCCTAGAAGAATTTCGAGCTTCTTGCAGTGAGATGGGGCCACATTAGTAGTTTTGGTTAACGGGTTAGTAGTAAAAGCAACATCAGGGCATTTAAGAGTGGATGAGCACCCTCCATAACCATTCTCCCTCTGCCGCTGCACACATGGAGGCTGGCTACTCCAGACAGTGCCAACAAAAGATGGCAGAGCCTTCATCAACCTGGCTCCCTCAGCGATTGCGTGGAAAACAACCTGTGTGACCAACGCACTTTGGACACATAATACAGTATGAGCAAGAAATATATATTTGCTGTGTTAAGCCAGTAATATGGTGTTAATTTGTTACCACCATATTACCTAGCTTATCCTGGATAATATGGTGGGATAGACAGGAACTCATTGAGCAGGTGACTTGGAGTCACTATCTCGATGAGGTGAGGGAATAAGCAGATTTTTCATTTTTATATGTCAGCTTAGAAATGATTCCCCCTCATTATTTCTTTACTGCCACAGACCTTGAAACTCTACAAGTACAGAGACTGCATTTTTTTTTGTTTCCTTTTTAAATTAAATTTCAGCATAGTTGAAATTCAATTCGTCTTTGTAAAATAAATAAATGGATGAGCAACTATACAAATGAACGAATGAATTGCACAAAAAGTGCTGGGACAAAAATAAAGGTAAATGTTACTGTATTTAACATTTGGTTTCCTTTTGTCTCTCTTGTTTGATCTCATTCTTCAAATAAAAATAACACATATTTACTTAATTAGAATCTTTTGATTAGCAGTGATAGCAATTATATGATACATTTGGACATAAGGGAAACAGAAATTATATTGGAGCTGAGGGGCCGAGACACATGTCAGTTTCATGGTTATTGATGTATACTTGATGACAGCTAAACAAAAGCTAGTATTTATTTGCTGAAAAACTGCTATGTACCAGTAAAATACTAAACTCCTTACATGTATTAACTTATTTAATGCTCATAATGGCTCTAACGATAGTTCCCAGAGTTTTCCCCACTTTATAGAAATGGAAAGATTGAGCGACTTTCTCAAGTTGCCACAGCTAGTAAATGACAAAGCCAGAGCTTGAGTGCAACTATGTTATTCCAGAGTTGTATTGTTAACAGTGCCACCATATAGACTCCTTTTGGACCATCCTGCCCCTAGATGACCCACTGGAAGTTGCAGATCCTCACCGGAAAGGTTGGTGGCCTCAACCTTACGCTTTGTTATTCATGTAACTCAGTCCCTGGTAATACATCTGCTTCTCTCTGGGTCTATTTGCTTCTCTCACCATAAACTCATTCATTCTTCCTCTCTGTAAATCTTTCTGAACTTGATGACTTTGCCTACACTCTCCTTTCTCATAAGCTCACTGACCGCTCATGCCTTAGCCCTCCATCATGGCCTCTCCCCATACATCCTTTCTGTTTCTGTCTTTGCTACAAACTTTATGATTCTTTCATGACTCAAACAAAAGTCCATCAGCCTCTTGGATCCTGCTGAGATTTTGACACCAGTGCAGATCATAATTTCTTAGCTACCTCATAAGTCACATGTTTGGCCTGGCTACCAGTCATCCAATTATCTAAGCCTTATGGTAGGAACAATGTTCACTAAGGATTGTTAGAGTTAAATGCTTGGTTGAAGCTGTTTACTTCAAAAGGATTATGGGAATGTCAGGAATCACAATTAATATAATTAATATATGTGTCATTATTGAATGCTGTGATGAGCCTGGTATCACACAAGACACTTTAGGCACATTGGATAATATAATTATGGCCCTTCAAGGTAGGAATTATCATTATTTCCATTTTACAGATCGAGACACTGAGTCTTTTAAACTTGTCCAAGGATCCATGGCAAGAAATTAGCAAAGTTTGTATTCAGACCGTCCTGATATTTTCACTCTACTCAACCAGAAGTTTTCTTTGCACATGTTTATTTTATTTAAAAATCTCTGCTTCCTTTCTACCTGACATAAATAGAACACTTGAAAATCACCACTACTGTCAATATTAGAGACACGTCAAATGCTGTCACTTAGCCAGAAAGCTGCTTTGGAGTAACTGTTTGATATTATACAACATGACAAGCTCTCATCCACAGTGGAAACTTTAAAGCCAGGGGCGTGTGGCTTGTGCAAAACCCCAAAGCCATTAGCTGAAATCCCGGGACCATAAGGCTGAAGAATTAATCACCGAACCCAATATGATCTCAACCCTGGATAGCAGAGGCCACTCTGCACTGGTAGGTTATTTTCATTCAAGGAGAAATGTGTGGCGACATCCAGCTCTCTGTCCTGGAGCTAGCTGGGCACGTTATCTTCTCAGTGTGGATTGGAGGAGGGAAGTGAGAAGCAAACAGCAAATTCTTGGCAGCCAAAGACAGGCAGGCAACAGAGAGGAAGGGAGAAGAGCTGTCATGGGACTGAGGAGAAGTAATTTGACTTTTGTGATGGTCTTATCATTTTTCTTCAGTTATCAGTTTGCTGTTTGTAGGTATCTTCTTGATAAACTAAGAGTGAAAGGGAAACGTAAGAACAAAGAGACTGGAGGAAGTCATCTAATTGTCTCTCTGCCTTTATCCTGACCATCACTGCTATAGCCAGGTTTTCAGTAGTCAAGATACTTCCAGGGACAGAAATGTCCAATTACAGGAAAAAAATAAAATAAATAGCATAAATGATAAAAGAGAAAAGCCCTCATACTTCTACATAACTCTAAGGTCCCAAATTAGCATAGGCTTAAAGTGAGGTTTGCTATATTTATTTTCTGTAGTGTTGTCTGATTTTTTTTTCTGTTCAAAACATGGCAGCCAGCAGCATCTGGCCTGCAGGTTTCCTGGTTCGGGAAGAAAGGATGCCCCTCTCAGCAGCCCTCCCAGAGCGCAAAGGCGATTTTCTCTCAGAAGCCCCAGCCCAGAGAGTCTTTGTCCTCATTTGCTCCACTTGAATCACATGCCTGTTTCCTGCCCAATTTCTACGGCTTTATTCTGGACTTTGCTGATTAATTTATGCTAACTAAGAATCACCTTTGGAGCTGAGGATGAAATCGTCTCACTCAAAGTGCAAACTAAAAGTGGGTGGAAGGGTAGTTTTCCAGAAATGTTGACCACCAGGGAAGGAAATATTAATATATGCAGAGTGACAACAACGGATTGCAAGAATCCCCTGTCAGATCTCAGGAAGAGTATTGTAAACTCCTCATTGAGCCTCTCACCTCTAGTTGTGTCCCCTTTGGTCCACCTTTGACACTGCTCCTGATGACAACAAAGTGAAATTTAAGCAGCTCACATGGCGTGCAAAGTCCATTATGAACAGCCTCCTATCTATCTTCTAATTTCCTCTATATCCCCTCTCCACTGTGGACTATGTAAAGCTCCCTAATCACTTTCTACCTTCTCCACCTAGCTAATCATTCATCATTTTCAAAGTTCAGCACAAAATTATCCTCTGGAGGCCTTTCGTGACCTTACCACCACGGGCTACTTGTTCCTCCTATTCTGTGCTTTCATGGAAATCTGAGTTTACTCTCCGTCAGAGGAACAGTCATTTGCTGATTTTTCTTTCCCTCTAAGCACGTGTGTTCCCTGAAGGAAAGGTCCATAACCCTGTATCCTTGGTGGCCTGGACTCCACGTGGCAGAGCGTAAGCATTCCATCACTGAGGGCATGTTTACTGACTGTTCTATTTGACAGTAAAGTTCTGCCAGGTTGTGTGGGCGCAGTGTGAGCAGAAAACACATGTGAACCCTGGTCTGTATTGTCTTAGAGCCTATTCATTAAACTAATAAATGAAGAAATGTGAGGAGGAATGTGAGGCATCTTTCAGCATCTAAGGAGGTATATTGAAAGGAGCATGAAACCAATCTTTCTCCATGGACCTTATAAAATAAGGAACTTTCCAAGGCTTACCTTTAAAAAAGAGATAATTCTATTTTCCGTCTATTCCACCCAGTCTTTCTTCCTTTGTTTTCCTTAAGAGGGTGGGGGTGGGGGGTGGTTGTTCTTCATCTACAGATGTCTGTAGGAATAATGGGATACCTGGATGGACAGCAACTATGGCAACTCCTTGTGAACATCCATTTGCCATTCTTTTAAGGAGACTGAGTATTAAACAGTGAATAACTCTTCTCTAGGTCAATTTTCTTGGATGAGAACCAAAAAACCATATTTAATACTGACTACAGATTCCAAAGCCAAAAAGAAAAAAGATGAATATTATATTAGGTGGAAATTTAGTAAATTTAGTACCAATTTGCATCTTGACTTGCTATTCTGCCACTGTTTTATTTCAATTCACTGTCAAATAAACTTGCACCTAATTTTTAACTGATATTTCGTATTGTAAAGCTCTGTGGATATAATTTGTACTAGTATCAATGATACATTAAACTAATTAATTAAAAACCAGCTACTAATTAAGAAAACAAATGAACAAAGGATACTTTTGTTATGCAGGAGCCTCAATTTATTGTCATTTTTTAAATGCCTTTTTTGTTCACTTGCTAGTCCTCAGAATTCAATAATCTGCACTGGGTATTCCAGTCATTAGTATGAATTAGCAACACTCCATTGTAATTCACTGTAATTCACCAGAGATGGAGTTTTGATAAATGGAGAAAGGGCTTTAAGAGAGATCAGTGTGGCTGAGTCAAATTGCAGGGAGATGAGGTCCCTTTGGTAACCAGGCCTTCCTTTGGTTTCCCCATCCTGCATTTCCTACCATCTTATAAAATAAAAAAGATAAAATAAATGAAATCCTTAATAAAAATCTAAATCGGAACCTAAGTTTTAATAAACTTAACATTAATAAAGAGTTTGGGTGATTAGGGTAAGGACTTCTAATCAATCCAGACAGATAAGATCACAGTCATAATTGCATTGGCTGTTATAATTTCCTTTTCATTTACTTGTACCAAATGGAAAATAAAGTCTTGAGATGTCTACAAATGGAAATGAAAATAATGGTTTTCAGTGATAATTTGATAGGAAGTAATTGGCCACCTGAAGGGAAAAACCCTCATCATGGAAATAATTACAAATAATTGGTTACTACAAGATTGGACTACATTTGATGCACTCAGTACGATAAATACTCTTAACTAAAGATGCTAATATGGAAGTTTGAGGGTATTATCAACCCTGTAAAGCAGAGACAATAACACAGTTTACAGACTAGCTAGCCATGGTCCAGCTTTGGTCCATAGATATGATTTATTTGGCAGACAAAATTATTTTAAATTGTATTTTAATTGGCTGTCAATACTTTAAAATGGAGAATGAATAAAGCATAAAAATCAGGATTTATAGTTTTCCTCTTGAACAAGTTGAAATGTAAGACAATAATGGTCTCTTTTTGCCACAATGACACAATCCTGTAGAACTGGAACAAACACTATGTTACCCACAGCCCCAAATAATCCACTCGATGCATTTAGAAGCCAGGCTGGCCCTTGTAGATGTTTGGGCTGGTGACTCTAGCTCTAATAACATCTCCTATATTCATATACAACTTTTGAATTTGTATAGTAAGTTCACATTTCTTAGCTTACTTGATCTTCACAACTTTCTAGAATAAATATAGTTTAAGAAAAAATAAACTGAGACTTTGTTTAAGTGGCTCACCCAAGGAGACAAGTCAGTAGCTAAAGAAGCCAGAACAGGAGTCCAAGTCTTTTGACGCAATCACCTAACCTTTCTACTGAGCCCTGCTAACTCTGGTCTGAGAGCAATCATAAAACACTCAGGTGAAGTAAATGTCCTTTATTTGGAGCCTAAAGTACTAGCATTTGATGTCATAGATGGAATGATTTGTTTTATGTGAGAAATGGCCAAGAGTCAAGACATAGTCCAAAATTCTGATCCATAGGAAAAATTCTAGGAAATTTCTTGGGGCCACTTGATTTGTTAACGAAATGACCAATTTCAAATTTCTACCCCCAAACAAAGCCTGTTAGGTTTTGCACCTGGTAGGACATTGCTCTTTCTCTGTCTAGGTATGTGAGTTTCTCCAATTTATGGTATTTTAATTTGAGCCATATTTCAGGGAGATGAGAACATTGAACAAGTTGAATAGGTAATGTTACAAATGGAGCCTCCTGTAAATAACAGTATGTGAAATATGGCATATATAGTATTTTGGAATCTTTAGGAACCTCTGAGAATATTCTCAGCAAACATTATTGAACAGAAGAAAATTTTGTATTGAACCATGTTCTTGTAGGTGGGTCTCTTGGAACCTTTACAGTCTCTGGTGCTATCACTTTTGCAAGAATTGCTTAGACATTAGCTGTGTCATTGATTAATGAATGTTTTTTCCTGACAATTTCATGATTCAGAAACATCTCAAAATCCATTTCTCTATCCTCTTATTTACTCTAAAACCATACTGAGTGAGCATTTCCATAACAAAACAGATATGAATAGGCAATTGTAAGATAATGAATGTAAATGGCCAAGAAGAATATGAAAAAAAAATTTAAACTTACTAGACAGAAAGAAATACAAATTTGAAACCTCTAGTTTAAACAAAATAACAATGAGATACATTTTTAATTACCTACTAAATAGGAAAAAAAGAATTTTTATATTATAATACCCATTATATCCCAGATAATTCTGGGAAACTTGTATCCTTATATATTACTGGTATAAATGTAAATTGGTTCAGCTGGTCCACGAAAAAACAAAGTATTTATATCAAAATCTTGAAAATGTGCAAATAGTTTGAACTGATGATCCTATTACATGATTTATAATTTATTGTTAGTAAATAATTAGAGGCAAACACAAATATTTATTTTAAGGGGATGGTAATTATCATGATATAGTATATTGTTAAAATATATAATAAAAATAATAAATTGGAAGCAAATTAATTTCTGACTATAGTGTTTCAGGCCAATTCTCAAATATCCATACAGTTGAATTATCATGCAGAATGTGATGTTGTAGAATACTTAATGATACAGAGGTATGTCCCCAGTGTAAGTAAAAAAAATATTTCTGAAAAGTATATAACATGTGATCCTGTTTCTGTATATACACAAACACCTGGACATTATAAATTATGAAAGAATGAATTCTAAGCTGTCAACTATGCTTATTTCTGTGTTGGAAATACTGATTCTTTCTCTTTTTTGGGTGCTTATTTGTATTTTCAAAATTTGCTTCAAAGAATGTATGTAACTTTTTCATTAATCAAAATAAAATTGAACATTTTAAAAACTAGCTGAACATTATTATTTCTTAGCAAAGTCAGTAAAATGGCACAACCCTATATAACATGTTTCAAAAGAATCAGGAATTATTTAAATCCAAGCGTCTATCACATCTTGCTTGAAACACCACAGTAAACTCCTAATTCCATGACTTAAACTCTTCGATAGTTTTCTAGAATTCAGAGTAAAATCCAAATTGCATACAGAACCCTGTATGACCTGGTCTGTTGTCTAACTCTTTAATGTTTTCTCACACACTGTCCTTCCCTCCAGTTGCAATCATATTGTTTCTCCAACAAACTAAAAATCTTTCTGTCTCAGGGACACTGCACCTGCTGTTACCTTCTGCCTGAAATGTTCCCTTTCTCTCCCTAATCCTGAATCTTCACATGGCTGGCTCTTACTCATCTTCCATGTCTCTGCTCAAATGTCACTTCCCGAATAAAGAATACTCATATCCTGACAAAGAAACAAACAAACAAAAAACAACAACAAAAAAAACCTTTGTGGCATCAATCTGTTTTATTGTCTTTAGAGATGTTCTCACTACATCTATTTTTCTAGCTTAGTTTATGTTTAGTTTAGCTGTTCTCAAATACTGATTGTTTTTACGATATTTGTTTCTTTCCCCAAAGTGCAAGCTACATAAAGGCAAAGACCTGCTTCGTTTGTTCACTATTCCATCCCCAGCAGGAGAAAGGTGCTTTGCATATTGAAGGTGCTTAATAATATTAATAATAATAAAATGTTTACCTCTGAAGCCACACACGCATAACCTCAGAAAGAACAGAAATGAAAGATGGTGGATGGCTCCAGAACCAAGGTGAGACCTTCAAGAGCTGGAGCTGAGGACCTCTGTCCTTCGGTCATGACTTAGTGTGTTAGCCATTCTCTTCTTTGTCTCTATTCTGTCATCTGTTTTTATACAGCTTGGGTTCCTGACCCTCTACTTGTTCTGTTTATTTTTCTTTCTTCAGTGCTTCTGCTGGCTCATTTCTCACAATTTTGATTTGCATACAATACATAACAGAGATTGCTGTAAAGCAAAATGACCACACAAGTATTTTGGCACTTATTTTGTGTAACTTGAAAACACTTGTACATTAGCCACATTAAGAAAAGTAAAAGGGAACATGGGAAATTAATATTAATAGTGTATTTTATTTAAACTAGTTCCAAAACTTTTTAGCAGGTAATCAATATAAATATATTGAATTTTAAAATTCTTTTATTTGTACAAATTCTTTGAAATTTAGTATGTACCTGAAGCTTGTGGCTGATTTCAATTTGGACTAGCTACATTTCCAGTGTTCAATAGCTACATATGATTGGTGGCCACTCTATTGAGCAATACAGCCCTTCACGTTGCCTTTAGACTGTTTCGCGGCAGAAAGGGCTAAGGTTATTCTGATCTTTTGGCTACAGTATCCCCAGAGAAGATTATTGGGAAATAGTGCCTTTGATAAGATAAATAATGGTGTTCATAGAACTGGAGGAATGGCAGTGATGAGAACCTAAGGAATGGATCTGGACATAAGATAAAGCAGGAAATAAGAGAGAATCGAGAACTGGGAGAAGGAATATACTTAGGCTAGAGAAAGAGCTAGAAATGGATATAGGAGAGCATCTGTCCTCTTTTCTCCCAATCCCATTACCTTACCCTCTTACTATCTGAAGGCACCTGCTACCACTCCAAGCCAACCCCATCAGGGCCTCCAGAAGTAACTAGGAACTCAGATTTGTCTTCTGTGTATGCAAATGTTTCATAAGTATAAGAAATGAGGCTCTTCCTGGAAAGAAGAATTGAAGATAACAGAAAAGTACCTGGAAAGTATTTTAAACAAGGGAAGGATATGGTTAGAACACTTTCGGAGTACCCTTGCTTCCATTAATTTCTTTGTGTATGTCTAAAGTTTTAAATGGTTCAGATTTCAGACTTTTGGGAGTTTGTGTGAAATAATGGTATCATAGGAAAAAAAGACCAGTGTTTTGTACTTAAAAGTGTCATGGTGCATTCAAGGTGGGCATATTAAACTGATGTTAACATTACCCATCTCACCCAGCCTGGGCTCTTTCTCATTTACATGCTATTAATAATCCCCATTGCTTAAGGACAAATTCTCTCTACATTTCTTCATTCAAATTCCCTGGTGAGAAAATCTTATTGTCCCATTTTATGCATTTGAACAAATCATCACTTGCTGGCCTCTTTCTGGATGGACAGCCAGCTGTGGCAGTAGAGGCATGTTATCCTCATTGAGCAGTGGATAGCTAGCAGAGTAAATGTTAATTTTTGCATTCTTATGCACTGGGAAAAGTGGGTGGCCAGCTGGCAGGCTGCTTGGCTTCCTTCAAAGCAGTACAGAATAGCATATGAGAGACCATGGACCGAGGGCAGAGTTCCTGGGTTCAAACCTTGATTCTATTAAGAACCAGTTGAATATACTCAGGCAACTTACTTAACCTCACTGTAAATCTCTCATCTAGAGAAGGTAGCTACTAATAATGTCTACCTCTTGGTCGTTGCAAGGATTAACTGAAATAATATATGAAAGTTATTTGAATAGAGCCTGGCATATAGTCAGTGCTATATATCATTACTGTTTTCTTTTCTCATTTATGTAGAGCTAATCACACAAAACTGTTTTGTCACAGTCTTTCCAACAACTGTGAACAATGGGTATAGCAATTCCCATACCACTTATGTAACAACCAGGACTAACAAGAGTTAAGCAATCTGATCAAAACTACATAATTAATAAGTGGCAGAAGTGGAATTTAAAATGAATGCTGACTGATTTCAAAGTTCAACCACCCTGTTTCATCAGATATCTCTAACCCAAGAGACCACATAGAGCAAGAAGGCTGTGTGTCCAGAGTCAACATACTTTGGAGAATTTTATTTCAATGATATGTAGTTGATTATCTCAGGATATACACTCAGGGTCTTATCCAGTGTGTCTTTGAGTTCTCAACTCTAGTCCTGTGTCCTATTCATTCCTATGCTGCAGGCTGCTGAAATGCAAGACCTACCACTGAGGACGGTGTTCCGTACAGTTGGGTCCCATTGCTGTCAAGATGTCACTGATGTGTTGAAAAGGTGTGTTTTGGTTTGCTTTGCAGAAAATGAACTGATGCCTTTATGGGCAAGCATCAGGCACTGTTTGAATAATACGGCTGTGGAACGCTATCCAAAGGCCAAGGATCTTGCCTCAGGGATTATAGTGTTGGAACAGCCAGTTGCTTTTTAGCCATTCTCTGCTTACGTAGTAGCCTTGAAATGGTTTGTGTGGGTGGGCAGGTTGACCAAAACCTCTTGCATTTGCAAAACATTTTCTGTCGTGCTTTGGCTTTTAAAAAAGAGGTCCAAGCTTTGAATTGTTCCTTCAAAGATAGACTTTGCCTTTGGAGCTTTGTGAGGTGGGGGGGGAACCACACACATCCACACCTGTGTAGAAAAGTGTGAATGTATCACATTTAAGGGTAGAGCCTTTATAAACGTTGGTGCTGTTAAATTCTGAAAATCAGGGCTTGGAAGGGAATGCCTTCGCTGCTGATTGCACTGTAACTGGTACAGCTAAATAGGCTCCAGACACTACTAGAATAGCAGATATCCGTGTGTGACTACAGAGGAATACATGAGAAAGAAAAAGACAGATGGTGTACTTAGGTGCACTTAAGTCTGATTGCATGAGTTGATAATGAATGTTTAAATATGGCACTCCCATAAAATCAGATACCTGTAGACAATACTGGAATAACTACAGACTTGCTAAGGGGAAAAAATGAAGTTGTGAATTCTAATTTTTGTTTTTGTCATTATTATGATTGTCTATTTACTTGTATGGGAATGTTCATAACTTTCTCAGAGCCTAATCATAAAACAAAAAACACAATCAGTAGCATAGAAAACAGATTCTTGGAAATAAAAGGAGACTTAAAGATTTTCTGAACTGTGGAAGCTCACAGCCAGATAGGTGTGATGACAAAGGTCAGACAGCTCCTAGTGACAGACTGAGGATTAAAGGCCACATCACATATCTCCCTGCCCAGACATCATTGCACCGCAAAGTACCATGCTTTCTCCCCGGGAGAATTGTATCACAAACCTCAAGAGTCATACACAAAACACACTCAACAGCGGCCAAAGGGGGAAAATCTTCTACCTCCCATTATCTACTTTGGTTTACATATTTTATTGGCCCCCAATCTAGATTAAACAGAATTTTTAAAAACCTTAATAAATTTCCCTAAGGGGCTCCAGTGTTAACATCTTTCCTGCATTTGCTCTCCAAATAGCTTTCCACAATTAGACTATTAGAATTCCAAAAAATAAAAAGTTAAAGATCTGCTTAGCTCAGGCACCAACAAATGACTATGGAATTAGGCAGTTCTAGGGAAGGATGCTGACTTCGCATGTGCGTAGGAACGGGGAGGGAACCGAAGAGAGGTAATCCAGACCCGAAGTGCATGCTCCACGCAGAAAGTAGACATCGATCAGAAGCTGTAAATAAATTGGACCTGGCACCTTAAGTGCCTTAAATGTTGGAAGTTAAACCTCAAATCGCATCCTTATTCTTAAAGGAAGCGGATGAGCCTCCCATCAAAGAGACTGGTGGCATAATCAAGATGAGTAATGCTGCCGAAATCTGAAAGGACTTCACAGTCTGAGCAGGAAAGACAGTCCCTGGAGCAGGGAGCACTAAAAGTCCACGTGTCACTTATCATGAGCGGGAATCTGGGTGGTGAAAGATGCTCATACTTTAAAATCAGAGAGTGCTGACATCCATCAGGAACTCTTTGCATGGTGGTGGAAATGCTTTCTAATAACCGTCTCCAAACAAAGCCCACACCAGGCTGCCAAAATGGCAGTTTTTACTACAACACAGAACATTTTGAAAATGATTCCTCAAAAAGCAAGAAAAGGACAACTTTACATACAACCTAAAATTACTTTGTAATCATAAATTACATATAAATTACACATAAATTACATGGTTGTATAAGTGCAACTATAAATTACTTATAATTCCTACATGAATAGATTTATTTAGGAAGCAAATATGATACAAATGTCACCTCTCTAGCTTTCAAAAAGTTTCCTTTTTTTTTTTTTAACTCATCAAAATATAAAAGTGACCGTTCATGACAACTTGCAAGGGCGAGGTAAATATTGTAAAACTTGTATTTATTCATCACAGACCTGGAAAAGAGAAAGGGATGCCATCAGCAAAATAGAAACTTTGAAAAATTCTGGAAGCCAGAAAGCATGTAGAGTCAGATTGACACAGAAATTAGGAAGAGAGGCTGAGAGTGGTGGCTCATGCTTATAATCCTAGCACTCTGGGAGGCCGAGGCAGGAGGATCACTTGAAGTCAGGAGTTTGAGACCAGCCTGAGCAAGAGCGAGGCCCCATTTCTACTAAAAATAGAAAAAATTAGTGGTGGTGCATGCTTGTAGTTCCAGCCACTCCAGAGGCTGAGGCAGGAGGATCACTTGAGCCCAGGAGTCTGTGGTTGCTGTGAGGTAGGCTGACGCCAGGGCACTCTATCCTAGGCGACAGAGCAAGACTCTGTTAATCAATAAAAAAAATAAAAAATAAAGAAATTAGAGCAGAGAAAATTGTAATTTTGAAGGCAAGAGCAGTGTTTGCCAATGGGGACCAGGAGGAAGCTTAGCTCAGAATAAAGGTGTAGAGAGTGCATGAACAATGGGCGCTTATGTGGGAAGTATTGAGTCTCGGCTATGGAAGAGTCCATCCAGCTACGCTGCATTCCTCCTGTAATATAACAGAGGCATCTTGCATCACAGGACCCTTAGCTAAAAGGAAGAGATATTCCTGGTGAGAGCTCTTAGCTGTGTGTCAAGCAGCACTGGTAACCAGAGTTTGTTAGGATTTCAGACCTTTATATTGCAAGGATATAATAATGATAATAATAATAATAATTGAAAACGAAAAGGCAACTCCATCCTGTATTCAAAGTGTAGAACACATTAATGTGTTTCATCCAGATTAAAGGCATCCTGTCCCTGGAAATTTTGGGAGAGGCGGTTCCTGATCACTGAACTCAACTCAACTCTAAGGGCAGTCAGCTTGCCCATAAGCCCTGCCCGCTGAATACAGCACTCAGCCAGCCCTCTCACTGGGAAGGGGCTTGCCCCAGTAGCAGTCTAGTCAAGACAATAAAAGAGAGAAATCATAAAGAAAGACACTTTAAGTGAGAAAGTTGACTTATACTACAGACAAAAAAGTTTAAAAAAGTAGACTTTTAAAGTTAAGATGAACTGAATGATTTTTCTAGAAAAATACAAATGACCAAAATTGATTCCAAAGAAGGGAAACGATCTAAACAGACTGAAAATCATAGGAAAAATTGAGATTTCGTTCTGTCATCCTACCTCCCCTGCCCCGACGAAAGGGAATAAACCATGAAAGTTTTACAGGTGACAACCATAAATATGTCATAAGCAAATAAGTCCTTCATTCATGTAAAAACTATACCAAATATTAGTATAAAATGCCAAGCTTCAAAGTCATTCTATAAAGCTGCTATAATCCTAATACTAACAGTGAAAAGGATAGATATAAAAACAAAGATTAAAAAATATTGTTCGATCATACTTATAAATATACAGATAAAAATTCTAGATAAAAATTTAGCAATCTAGATCCAATAACTTATTAAAAAATTGTTTCATCATACAGTACTATGTTACTAAAGAACTATTTTAAAAAATAAAATGTCCATTATGTGTTAAGTTATAACCTGTATATATCCTGGTAAGACACATAATATTATTATTTTCTACATTTGCCATGATAAATAGAAGTTTGAGATACCCTAGTTCAACCCAAAATGCTTGTTACTGAATCGTATGTAGAGTGTAATTTCATTTGTATTAAAGAATGCATGATTAACATATGAATGTGTATGTGTGTGTGCTTGAAAATAGGTAAGAAAATATCCGGAAGGATAAACACCAGTATAACAACAGTAACCACTGTTACTCTGAGGAAAAGTCTGCTTTTACTAAGCATTATGTCTTCTACACATAGTGCAGACATTGTCACATAAAAGACTCTCTACTTTTTGTACAAATAAATTAAATAAATTGAGTTAGGGTAAAACACAACTTTTACTATATGTACCTATATTATTAATATTTAAATATTTTAAAATCAGCATACATTTAATTGTATTAAAATGATATAAATTAAAACTACGTATGTACCTATACACACACATATGCAAACATATGACAACTATTTTCTAATGGTCATGCATTCAATGAATATTTATTGAGAAAGTACGATGTGCCAGGCACTGCTCTAGATGCTTAGTATTGATCAACCAACAGAACCAATAAAATAGATTTCAAATTCAATAATTTATTTACTTATAATTATGACTATTAAATCATTTATTAATCCTTAAAACTGATTGACCTCTTAATCTATTTCAGATATTCTATTTGGAGGAATCTATTGAATTTAATAAAACTAAAAGTTTTTTGATTGTATTCTTCCATACGCATATAAGGGCAATCCATAGAAATCAGCTAGGAAAATGAGTATTCATACTATTGTTCTTTCATCACTGTTGGGCCAAATTCACCACCATTTATACCAGGATCTTAGGTTGAAAAATATGAATTACAGCTAAGATAAAGGGTGTTAAACTGTTTATTCCTTATATAAATTAGAAAAATGCAAAACTTTCTAACAGAGGGGAAAGGGATCAAAGAACAACACTGAGTTTGACATCAGAGTAGCGTGACTGTAAATGGCATGTTAGACCTCAGTGCACTTCTGGGGGACAGGATTTAATACCTTGGCAAGGGCACAGGAGGCAGTGCTAACATGCTGCTAGGACGGCTCTTAGAGGCTTCGAGAAAGTTATAGTCCACATTAAATGAAGTAGAAATACTATAATTTTCATGGGAGACTATGGAAGAAGAGCTCAAAATGCTCCAGGAAGCGGGTGTGTTAGAGTGGATATACTGCATAAGCCTGAAAAACCGAATGGGTGATTGTGTTCCATGAGAGAGCCCAGAAGACATTTGTTT
>CAUYSK010099361.1:0-53429 GCA_963575035.1 Avahi laniger
TATGGGAACATAACAGGGAAGTACACATGTGCCTAAAGATCATAAAAATAGCTAAGAAATCACATTTTCCCAAAGCAGAGGACATATGCTGAAGTTTTAAGCCAATAATTCCATAAGTATCAGAACCTTATGCATGACCAGGCAGTAGGAGCTTTTCTGATGCTCATTTGGCACCGTGACAAAATGGGGAAGATAGAGGTGAATATTAAAACCTACACACATGGCATCTTTACAGGTGGTGGTATGACTGAGTTTAGACAGAGAAGAGAGATTTTGAATTTGGAACGTTCTGTAACAGGTTCTCCAGGCATTTATAAAGGGAGAGATAAATAAAAGCTAAAATGATTTACTTACACATGTTACTGTATGACACAGGGATTTAACTAGCCTAGAAAACTTTCCTAGTCCATGACCAAAATGAACTTCCTTTCAAATATTTGATCCAAACAATCTTAATTAATTCTAATAATTAATACTATAAAAATGACTCAGCATAAAGTATTAATATATTAAAAATATTTTAACAAAAAAGGAATATAAAAGTAGGAATGATAAATATGAATAATAAAATAGGAAATAGAAATAGGAATAAT
Source organism: Avahi laniger (assembly GCA_963575035.1). Taxonomy (NCBI): domain Eukaryota; kingdom Metazoa; phylum Chordata; class Mammalia; order Primates; family Indriidae; genus Avahi; species Avahi laniger. The sequence goes on from CAUYSK010099361.1 coordinate 594, forward strand.
CAATAGTATACAAAGAACACTAAGCAGAAAATGTTGCCATAAAAATAAGTATAAAATAGTTAAAATATAAAATAACAAATAATATTAAAATACATATTATAATATTATAAAAATATCAACATGAATGAAAATGAACAACTTAATGAAAGAATTTAATTTTTAAAAAATATTTAAAGTTGAAATACAAGTATTTTGAAGAGATACAGGAAAACACCAAAAGCAGATTAAATATGAGCTACATGAAAAATATTGAGGAAGAAAAAAAATTTATCACAAAAATGAAAGCCATATTGAAAACAGAAAATAATAAATAGATTCCACTGAAAGCATGATTAGAGACATGGAGGACAGGTTTGAGAAAAATGAGCAAACCAAAATGGAAAACAGAATGATTACAAAGAATAGGACAAAATGGCTGCCATGGAAAAGAGACTAAGACCTAACACACATAGATGTTTTTAAAGTTGGAAAGAGCTAAGGAATAGAAAGAAAAAATATACAATTTTATAAACTTTAGTATAATAAAAAATTTGCAATTGATAGGTCATATGGTAGTTTTTAAGAATCTGCTAAACTGGTTTTCAAAAGTGGCTGAAACATTTTACATTCCCTTTACCAGTATAAGAGAGCTAGGTTTCTGCATTCTCACCAACATTTGGTGTTGTCACTATATTTTATTTTAGCCAATCTAAAAATGTGTATAATGGTTTTAATTTGCATTTTTCTAGGGGATAATGATGTTAAACATCTTTTCATGGGCTTATTTTTCATCTATGTGTCTTCCTTAGTGAAATATCTCTTCATATCCTTTATCTATTTTCTAATTAGATTTTTTTTTTTTTACTGTTTTAAGAGTTCAACATATTTCCTAAATACTAGTCTTTTGTTGGATAGGTGGTCCATAAATATTTTCTCCCACACTGTATATTTTTATTCTTTATTAATGTCTTTCACAGAGCAGAAGTTCTTAATTTTGGCAAAGTCCAGTTTATCAAGTTTTTCCTGTAATGGGTCAAGCTTTTGTGTCGAAACTAGGAAGTTTTGCCTGGCCTTAAATTTTAATATTTTATCCTGTTTTTTTTTTTTTTTTCTAAATGTTTCCTAGTTTTATATTTTAGTCCATGATTCATTTTGAGTTAATTTTTGTGTAAAGGTAATAGACTTAGGTCACGGTTTATTTTGCTGCCTATGGATACCCAATTGCTTTAGCACTGTTAGTTTAAAAGGCTATCTTTACCTCATTGATTCATTTCTGCATCTTTATTAATTAGTTGGGAAAATTTGTGTGGATCTATTTCTTGGTTCTTCTGTCCCATTGATCTACATATCTCATATCCTCCAATACCACACTGACTTGACTATTGCAGCTGCAGAGTAAGCATTAATGCCAGACAGAGAGATTCTGCCCACTTTATTCTTCTTTTTTGTAATTGTTTCAGCTATTCTAGATCCTGTATCTTTTCATATAAATATTAATAAACTTGTGTATGTTTATAAAACACCTTGCCATGATTTTGATTGGAATTGTATTAAATTTATAGAACAATGTGTCTTCCAACTCACGAATGTGGTACTTCTCTCCATTTGTTTAGATCTTTGATTTCTTGTAGTTGTAGTTTTTCCTGTAGTTTTTGAGCATAAAAGTCTTGTATATATTTGTTAGCTTTATCATTATTATTTAATTTTTTGTGTTATTATAAATTATATTACATTTTTAATTTCAATGCCCATATGTTTATTGTTAGTATAAAGAAATAAATTTTTGTATGATTATTCTGTATCTTAAGATCTTATTGAACTTGTTTATTAGTTCTAGGAATTTTTTGTAGATCTCTTGGGTTTTTCTATGTATATAATTATGTCATCTTCAAATAGGGACAGTTTTCTTTTTGCCTTTTTGATCTGTATGCTTTTTCTTTTCTTTTCTTTCTTTTCTTTTCTTTTTTTTGTGCCTTGTTGCATTAGCTAGAACCTCCATCACTTTGCTGAATAAAAATTATGAGTGGACATCCTTGCCTGTTTCCCGTCTTAGAGGGAAAGATTTCTGTCCCCATTTAAGTATAATTTTAGCTATTTTTTGTGATGCTCTTTAGTAAGTTGATGAAGCCCCTTTATATGCCTATTTTTCTGAGAGCTTTTAATCTTGAATGAATGTTGAATTTTGTCAAATGCTTTTATTGCATCAATTGATAATGATTACATGATTTTTAATTTTCAGTTAATATGGTAAATTACATTGATTTTTTTTTAATAACATACCAAGCTTACATCTTTAGAAATCTTACTTGGTCGTGATGTAGAATTCTTTCTATATTTTGTTTAGTGTTCCTTCCTAATATTTTAAGAAGGTTTGTATTTACATTCATGACAGATATTGGTAGTCTTATATTTTTCTACTGTTTTTATCAGATTTTTGTGTCAAAGTAACACTAGATTAATAAAATCTAGGTGGAAAGTATTTCTTCCCATTTTTTGTTATTTTCAAAAGAGTACATAGGAATTGCTGTTAATTTATCTCTAAATGTTTCATAGAATACTCCAGGTTCCATCATGGCCTGGAGATTTCTTTTTGGAAGTTTTAAAATTATAAATTCAATTTCCTTAATGATTATAGGCTACATGAATTACCTCTTTAAATTGGGTAACATGTAGCAGTTCGTGTTTTTGAAGGAATTGGTCCATTTTGTGTAAGTTGTCAAATTACAGTGTGTAGTATTCCCTTATTATCCTTTTGACAGCTACGATGTTTATAGGGATATCTCCTGTTTTATTTTTAATATGGAAAATATGTCTTTCATTTTTCCTTTGTCACTCTTCCTAGAGGTTTGCAAATTTTACTGATCTATTCATTGAACTGGTTCTTTGTTACATTGATTTATTTTTCTGTACTATTTCATTGATTTCTGCTCTTAGCAATATTTTCTTTTTGTTTGATTTGGGTTTATTTTCTGTTTCTAAATTCTCAAGGTAAGAGTTTGGATTATTGACTTGAGAATTTTTCTTTTTTTAGTATAGGTATTTATTACTATAAATTTACCTTTTAGCACTGCTTTAGCTGTCCCCAAAACTTTGATGTGTTGTTATATTAGCTTGTTAGGGCTGTCATAGCAAAGTACCACAGACTGGGTGGCTTCAACAATAGAAATTTATTTTCACACAATTCCAAAGTCTAGAAGTCCAAGATCAAGAGGTTGTTAGGGTTGATTTTGTTCTTTGTTTTTCTGAGACCTCCCTCCTTGGCTTGTAGATGGTTCTCTTCAGGTTCATATGACATTCTTCCTCAACGTGTGTCTGTGTCCAAATTTCATCATTTTATAAGGACATGAGTCATATTTGGATTAGGCTCCATCCTAATGGCTTCATTTCAACTTAATTACCTGTTTAAAGATGCTATCTCTAAATACAGTCACATTCTGAGATCCTTGAGGGTCAAGATTTCAACAAAGGAATTTTGGAAGGACACAAGGCTATAATGGTTATATTTTAATTTTAATTTTAATTCAATTCAATGTATTTTTTATTTCACCTGATGATTCCGCTTTGACCCATGGATATTTTTAAACATGTGTTGTTCAGTTTGCAAATATTTGGGTATTTTCTTGTTATTTTTCTATTATTAATTTCTAGTTTGATTTTATTTTAGCCAGAGAACACACTGGTATGACTTTAATGCTTTTAAATTTTGAGGCTTGTGTTACAGCTTAGCATATGGTCTGTTTTGGCATGTATTCTGTGGCACTTGAAAAGAATGTGTATTCTACTGTTGTCAGATGAAACATTCTATAAATGTTGACTAGATCCTGTTTTTCATGGTGGTGTCAAGTCCTTTTATATCCTTGCTGATCTTCTGTCTGGTTGTTCTTTCAGTTGTTGAGAAAGGGTATTGAACTCTTCATCTATAACTGTGAACTTATTGATTTATTTCTTTAGTTCTATCAGTTTTTGCCTAACAAATTTTGGAGCTCTGTAGTTTGGTGCATGCACATTTAGGATTGATATGCTTTCTTAGTGGGTTGACACTCTTATAATTACATGATTTGGTAATTTTTTTTGCTCTAAAGTCTACTTTATTAAAATAACCACTTCTCCTTTTCTTTGATTGATGTTTGCGTCTAGTCTATTTTCTCTCTGTTGTTCAGATTTGGTAATTTATATTTTTGTCTTCCAGCTCACTGATTCTTTCCTATGTTCCATCCCCAACCCTTAACAATGCTACCATTCAGCCCATCCACTGAGCTTTTAGTTTGATTATTGTACTTTTCAGAGATGAAATTTCTATTTGTTTCTTATTTATAACTTCTATTTATTTATTGAGACTATTTCTTGGCTTGGCCTGTATATTTTTTCTTTTGTGTCATGCATGTTCACAATAGTTTATTGAAATACTTTTATCATGGTGGCTTTGAAATCTTTGTCAGATAATTCTAACATTTCTGTCATCTTGGTTTTGGCATCTATTGATTAGCTTTGTTAACTCAGTTTGAGACTCTCTGGTGCTTGGTAGGATGAATGATTTTTGATTGAAACCTGGAAGTTTTTACATTATGTTATGAGACTCTGGATCTTACTTAAACTTTCTGTTTTAGCTTTTTTTTTCTAACACTGTTTGGCTTGGCAAGTGGTGAGAACCACCTTGTTTCTGCCAAGTGATGATAGAGGTCCACATTTTCCATTCAGTCTGCACTGACTCCCTAGGGGAAGTGGGCTCCTAGCTACTGGTGAGTACAGTTGGTGTTCCGGCATTCCACATAGTCTCCACTGACACCCTGATGGGGATTGCTTCATTACTGTTGGTTGATGATGAACATACTGACTCTCCATTAGACCTCCTCTTATAGAACCCAGGGAGGGAGGAAGAGATTCTTCATTACTTTCAGGTTGGGGTGAATGGGAAGTTCAAGCTCCCTTTGTGATTTCCACTTAAAACATGAGTCAGCAGAGTGGCTAGCAAGAATGAAAGTCTAGGCTTCCCACTCTGCCTTTGCTGCTGTAGGTGGAGTCAGAGATTCTTCTCTTGTGTTTGGCTGAACTGGAGACATTATTACTTATTATGTTTTGCCAGGCTGCTCCTTTCCTGTTCATTTGATTAGAGAAGGCTTTTGTTGGCTTTTTTGTCTGCTTCTGCTGGTGCTTCTGTGTTATCAGCTTCTTCAACATTTAGTCTGGGATACATAGAGCCAAAAAATAGCCCAGGTAACTCCTCATTTTGTCCTTCCTCAGGTCCTGAGTTCCATGACCAGTTTGTCATTTTTCTCTATCTTTCAGAATCATATTTTGTTTTGTATAATGTCCAGGGTTTGTAATTGTATTTGGCAGGAAGAAAAAGGAAAAGTATGGCTACTCCATTTCCCTGACAGTCAGATGTTTAGGCCTTTAAAAATAATTTAACATTATTTTTCATTTTGAAAAATCCTCAATGTTACATAAAGTTTTAAGTACAGTAAAAAAAGTTCCTTTTTTATGTGAACTACTTGCTGATATGATGCCCTGTCATCCTCAAATACTTCAGTGTTTATTTCTTCTAAGCAAAGGCATTGATATACTAATCCTAAGACCCAAATTAGCTTCTACCAATCATTGCAATTAATGTCCTTTATAATAAAATCTTTGGTTAAAAAAAAAAAGAAACAACATGTGTTTTATTTAGTTATTATTTTTCTTTAGTATACTTCAATCTTAAATGCTTTCTGTCTTAAATTTTGTAACACTGACAATTTTAAAGATTACAGACAATTCATTTTGTAGAATGACCCTTAATGTGGGTTCATCTAAAGCTAACTCATAATTAGATTCCGCTGTATATTTTGGGCAAGGATATTACAAAAGCAACATTATTTTCTTCTTTTTACATCTTATCAGGTAACCCATGGTTTTAATTTATCCCATAACTGATGGTTTTATCTTTGATTACTTTATAAAGTTGATATATGCAAGGCTTTGTCACTATAAATTAATCTTTTCCCTTTGTAATTAGTAAATATTTTTAGGTGGGTTGAACTTTGAAACTAAATGTCCCAATCCTCATCAAGCCTTCAACATATCCATTATTAATGTCAGTATGGATTCATGGATTCCCATTTTGTGTAATGGGTTATAATTTGTCAAGATCATTATTTATTTTGTGCTCAAATGATCTCAGGTTTGACCAGAAATGCTCTTCAAGGTGGCTTTGACAAATCCTTGTCATAAATTAAGCATGTCATTACTTATTGATGCAAGATATTTCTGGTTTACTTTGTAATATCCCTGCTACAACCCTGGAAGCAGCCATTTCTCGAAAGATCCTGTGCTCACTGCTTTTGGGGGTGTCACTGACTCCTGGTTGTTTGAATGGACAGAAATAGGTAGGTAGGTATACACATATGCATATTTCATCAATATTTATTTCTATAGCTATCTTTTTATGTTGAAAACCACATTTATGCCTGCACCTCCAATTCTAACCCAAATGCCACAGGATTTACTTTAGTTTTTTTTTCCTTTCAATATTTGTAACTCTTTTCCGACAATGAGAAACTAGATTCTCTTTATGTTTAATATATCTACTTATATTGTTATTATTTTCTTACACATATAACCAATATCTCATTGCTTCTGCTGCTTTCCCTAAAATGTGACTGTCTTCTTTATCCCTCCCTACATGGAACTGCCTTGATTGGGGAAGCCCTTCTCACCCTGCATGGGCTCCATCTCTCTACGCTGAGCTACCTGTTAATCCCGTCATGTGCATCCTGCTCAGCACTATCAGGCTCTGAAGCCGTATGCTGGTCACTCATTGGCCCTCCTCCCATGTGGATGTCCTCTTCACTCTTCTCAGGCTATGACACAGCACTCTGGTCCACACTTTTCCTCTTTCCTACCATTGTGCACATGATTTCCAGGTCTGTTTCCGCCTAATGCCTTTTGAAGTAAATTGTTTAGGTGAGGAATAAAAGTGAAAGAAAAAAAAAGAAGAGAGAAGAAAAGGGAAAATTGGAGAACTGACATTAGGGTATTTTTAAGGACATGTTTCTTATCATATTGCTGTCATGCATATCTTCCTTGTTGGCATTTGGCATTTTGTGTGGAATAAAACTGGAGGATTTTCTGCACATTGTTTTGGTAGAAATAACGCATCGAATCTTAGAGCTGTAAATATAATTTTTCTGTAAAAACATCAGCTGAAAATTATTATACTGATATATAGTCATGTGGTACATAACGATGTTTCATTCAATGATGGACTGCAGGCACAGTAGACCCATAAGATTATAATGGAGCTGAAAAATTCTTATTGCCTGGTGACATCGTAGCCTTTGTAATGTCACAGTGCAACATATTCGGTGTTTGTGGTAATGCTGGTGTAAACAAACTTTCTGAGCTGCTAGTCCTATAAAAGTATAGCTCATACAATTATGTATAGTCTATAATACTTGATAATAATAAACAACTGTGTTACTGGTTTATGTATGTATTATGCTATATTTTTACTATAAAAAAATGAAGTTAACTGTAAAACAGCCTCAGGCAGGTCCTTCAGGAAATATTCCAGAAGAAAGCATTGTTATTGTAAGAGATGACAGCTTCATGCATGTTATTGTCCCTGAATATCTTCAAAGGGACAAGATGTGTAGGTGGAAGACAGCGATATCGATGATCCTGACTCTGGGTAGAACTAAGCTAATGTGGGTGTTTGTGTTTTTAACAAAAAAAGTATAAAAAGTAAAAGAAAAAATTAAAATAGACAAAAGTTTATAGGATAAGGACATAAAGAAAATAATTTTGTACAGCTGTACAATGTGTTTTAAACTAAGTTTTATTACAAAGGAATAAAGGTTTTCAAAATGTTAGTTTAAAAAAGTTATATGCTAAGGTTAATTTGTTATTAAAAAATGAAATTTTTAAATTTAGTGTAGCTTAAATGTACATTGTTTGTAAAGTCTACACTAGTGTACAGTAATGTCCTAGGCCTTCACATTCAACTGCCACTCACTCACACACCCTAAGATAATTCCAGTCCTGCAAGCTCTATTCATGGTGAGTGCCTTATGTAAGAGTACCATTTTTTTCTGTCTTTTATATTGCACTTTTACTGTGCATTTGCTATGTTTGGATATGTTTAGATATACAAATACTTACCATTGTGTTACAATTGCCTACAGTATTCAGTATAATCACATGCTGTTCAGGTTTGTAGTCTAGGAGCAATAGGCTATACCATACAGTCTAGGTATGTAGTAGGCTGTACCATCTAGATCTGTGCAAGTACACTCCATGATGTTCACATAACAACAAAATGGCCTAACAACACATTTTAAAGACCATATCCCTGTCATTAACCAATGCATGACTCTGTATGCGTGAGTGTATGTGTATAATATATATATATATATATAAAATAAAGTTTGAGTATTAAAAATCAAGTGAAATTCAAGGAAAATAACTAGTCTACAATTATCTTATTAGTGAAAAGAATCAAACAGTATATTAAAATATTAATAACAATACTCTTTGACCAAATGAAATCTATTTCAGATATGATGGGTGAATATTAGGAAATCTATTTAGTATTAATTATGTAATAAATTTTAAGAGAAAACTCACATCTTCTTAGAAAAACATTTGATAAAATCCATTTTATACAAATCCAGATTTTAAAATAGAAATATATTTATCAGAAACCAAAAGCTAGCATCATAATTATTGGAGAAGCAGTAAAAAACTTTTTACTAACATCAAGAATAAAACAAGGATGGCCCATTAACTCCTGTATTATTAAAGTTTTTTCTTGGGTACCGGACATGCAAATAGACAAGAAAAAGAAGTAGGATGCGTACAAATAAAATACACAAAAATATAACCATCTGTAGCTGTTATAATTATCTACTTGAAAATATGAAATAATTAAACAAAATAATATAAACAAAAATAATTCAATAAGGTACCAGAATATAAAAGTAACATACCGAGATCTATTGTCTGTCTTCCTATAGATAAATAAGACCAGTAGGAAAAATAATGATAATTAAAAAATATCTCATTTATAATAGCAACAAGAAAAAAACAAAATCCTAGAAATAAATTTTAATAAGAAATGTTCAATAAGAAAAAAATATAAACATTATTCACAGTTGTGAAGGATAATTCAAATATATGGAAGCCTTACCTTCTTTTAACATAGGAATACTCAGTGTCATAAAGATGTCATTTTTCTGCTAAATTAATAGATAACTAAAATGTTATCTTCTCAAAATACCAACATCTTATTTTAAGACCTAAGTAACATTATTGAAACTCACTGAAAAATTAATAAGTTAATATATTCAAGAAAAACCTGAAAAGGAAGAGTCACAGAGGAACAATTTTGAAACTATTATAATTAGGACAGAATGTTACTAATGTATGAATAGACAGGTCAATGAGACTTCAGAAATGGATCCAAATATTATGGAAATTTCATGTATGTTAGAGATGAATTGCATCTAACCTAAAGAAAGGTGATTTAATAAATGGTATTGGGTCAACTGAGTAAACTTGTAAAAAGAAAAAAAACCAAAAACACATTTTCCTTGTCTTAAATCTAAAGAAATTCTAGCTAGATCAAATGCTAAAATATGAAAAATTAAATCATGAAATAGAAGACAACGTAAAAGAATTAAATTTGTACTACTAGAGTAAAGAATACTTTTCTAACTGAAAAAAACCCTGGAGCCACTAACTAAAATCAAAGAGTGATAAACTAGATTTCATAGAAATTTAAGAAGGAAACTCAACAACAATAAAAAACATAAAAGAAGTTGAAAGACAAGAGATCACTTGAGATATTCCCATACATATATATAAAATGGTAATTTTTATAATATATAAAGAGTACCTTCAAATGAATAAGGATGACCAACAACAAAGCTAGATATGGTCTACAAAGATTATGCACTGTGCAATTCCAGGGGGTCATTCACAAAGTAGTGAATCTCAGACACTCACTCATGACATCTCCAATCAACAGCTCAACCAAAATATGATTAAAAGGCATAAAACAATGATACACGGGAAATACCTGTCTTGGCTCTTACATATGAAAATATTTTTAAGGTTATTCATAAAAAATAACATTGAATCTATAGTTACCTTTCTTTTGTCTTATTTTCTTAGCAAAATCAACATTATGAAAGAAATTGGTATGGTGACGTGGTTACTCTTCTATATTATTGAAAGAATGTAAATTTGTTCAGTCTCTATTAGATCAATTTGATAAATAATTATCAAAAATTAAAATATGAATATCCTTTGATTCAGCAATTTTATTTCTAGAAATTTATGCCACAAATGTATTCATATATATTCCATATGACGCCCATACGTAGATATGCATTACAGCATGGTCTGTAATAGCACGGGATGGGAACAATTGAAATGTCCATAAACAGGAAAGTGATCAAGAAATTAATGGTAATCATTAAATGGAATACTACATGGGCACTAAAAAGAACAAGACAATTCTGTATGTACTAAAATAAAATAATTTTCTAGATCTGTAATTAGATGAAAACAGTTTTAGAACAGGTAAGTCATCATTTTGTGTGTGTTTCCATATTTATATCTCCCTGTGCTTGCCTATGCATTGGTATCATCAGTAATGTTTACTAAAAATTGGAAATATCATTTGCCACTAGAAAACCTAACTGAATGGCTGAGACAGTGATAAGAGAGGGAGATACATATATATATATATATGTGTGTGTGTGTGTGTGTGTGTGTGTGTGTATGTCATGGGTCACATTTTTGTTCCTTTTGCATTTTTACCATTTACATATAATATCTATTTAAGTTGGTTAAATTAAAATATAAACAATAAACCTCTACTTATGATGTCATCAATTTCAATTGCATAGTTTAGACATAATGATACAGAAATGATGGCTATTGAATGTCAAAAGTATATATCAGAAGGTGCTGTTATCAAGCATTACCAAATAAGTGCAGAAAATTATAAATTGTGTCTAAACCCAAATATAACACCCTTATACACAATAGAGGATATCTTGTTAAATATTTTCAGTTTCTATCAAAAATTAGCATGTAGTGATAGCTCTATTTTCATAAAAGAGTAAAGTATCAAAATTAATTAGTAAATAAATTTAAACAAAGATAAACGAATGTACCCTAAACCATAACTAACTGTGAGAGTTCTAGGAAATAGATTGCTTGCTCTTCTATACTTTCAGGGCATCTATTACAGTACACATTTTTCACTTGATTATATTTTAGTTTGTTTATACTGGAATTGATTTTTATGGATTAGAATCTCTGCTTCACTGCTTACCAGGTGTATGGACTTAAAAAATTCTCAACCTCCTTAAGCCTCCGTTTCTTTGCATATAAAATGGTGATAATAATAATAATAATAGTACCTACCTCTAGGGTAGATACATGTAAAGTGTAGTAGTTATATGTAAAGTATAATTAATACAGTAATAAACCCTTAATATGTCCCTTCCCTCCCGTCTTTGTTCCTTTCTTCTTTCCTTTGTCCTCATGTTTTTCTTTCAATCAGCATATTGCTCTTTTACCTATGTTCCTTTCTTCTCTTCCTCCCTCCTTTCCTTCCTTTCTCCCTCTTCCCTCTTTCTTTTTCTTCTTTCTTTCCCCTTTTCTTCAAATATTTATTTCTCTCTCCCTCATATTATCAAAAAATATTTCCAGATGGCACACAATTCAAATGGCATAGCCATCACAGGCTAATTCATTGCCATCTCCCATGGTAAGATTAATGTGGGCAGGATCAAGTGCAAAGCTATTCTCTGACTATTGTCCTGGGTTCCAGAACCCTATGGTTTTGCTGCTTCCCTCACTTGGGTCAGTCCTCTGGATACACTATGGGCATCTGGCCGCTGTCTGATTTGCCTTCTCACTTTAGCAACAGGTAATCTCTGACCATTTGTTCACCAGTGGATATAAGTTTGACAATATGGGCTGCTGTCCCAGTTCCCACTTATATATTTTATGGCTGGAACTTTCTGCATTTTACTAGGATACCTTCACGTAAAAGAGGTCATTAGAGGCTGAGGAGGAGCAAGTACAAGAAAATTATTAAAACTTAACTAAAGTAAGATATAGTCTAATTTTTCCTTTTATACTCCAGAAAGTAATTGCTTATAGAATAATCGGTTGCACCCATCAACACTTTTCCATCCTATCCTTGGACACAGTGAGAACACCAATAACTTCTAACACTTTTTGTTATGCAAAAATAAGTCCAAAATGGCACAGCTTCCTCTCTTGCTACTAAAGATTGGAGTTTGTTTATCTTTCCCAGGAGCAGCTACATAATTTGCATTCACTTGTGTCTCAGCATTCACTTACACAGTGCCTAAAACACTCAGTTCTGAAGTTAGGTTAGAAAATGTATTTCTGTTCATCTATGGAAATACCTAATCTGTTTTATCTCTGCAGAAGGACTCAGAAGATACAAAAATGGAGAGCAGGGCAAGTGAAGAAAGTACTTAGGAACAGAGGGAAGCTGTCTATCAAACCTGCAGGGGAGGGCAGGCTTGCAGGAGGCTTGCAGGAGGGCAGGCTTGCATGCAGGCTTGTGCCTTCTGGGGCCAGGTGGACATGAAGACCTTTGACTTACAGAGTGAACATAGTCATGCGTAATCAGGAAATGACAGCTTCCCAGCTCCGGTGATGAGATTGGGAGAATATTAAAACATAAAAATGACTGTATTTTCAGGCAGAATGTATTCACCTGAGCTTTTCTAAGAGATATTAAAAAAAGAAATAACATTTCATGAGTTTTTGAAATCTCATTTATTTAAAACTAAGTGATATGGGGCTAAAAATTAATTAGAAGTATAAACTTAATATGATGAAAATCATATAATAGGTATTTGCACCAAATATTAAAAATAAATGGAATTATTTCCTATTTTTAGTTTTTTCCTCAGTTCTCTTATCACAGAAAATAATGAGTTATAAAGAAATGATTCCTTTAAGAGTGGCAAAAATTCAAGGGTATTGGAAACAATCCCTGGTGATACTTTTAATGTCCTTCCTAAGAGCTGTTCACCATGTCTCACTTCCATCACGAGAGGCCATATAACCATCCTGGCTCCTTCGAATTTCTTAACTGGCTGCAGTCTTATCTCTTCCAGGATTCTGACTAGTGTTTAGTTCTAAATAATTTTATTAATATTTATGTCATCATTAACAACACTAGTAAATAATGTAGCAATATATCCTCAGTCAAACACATGAAATCATGAGCATCCTTCTTACAATTAAATCATATATTTATCTATGTTTTCTAATTTGCTAGGTTTAATTCTTTCACATATCTGTCAGAAATATGTCAAATCTTTTATGCTCTTCAAACTCTCTATCTGGATAGCGAGTTTTACTTATCTTTAATACTATACATTTTTTAATTTCTGAAAAGGCCGCTCTTTATCTGAAAGCTGTATTCTCCCAGACCACTCTTGTCTCTGCCAGCTTCTTGCCTAACTCACGGCCATCACAGTCTTGAAATGCTCTGACAGGCTACCTGCTGGCTCTCTCGGAAGTAGAGAAACAGTCTATCACATTTAACATTTAAACAATCCAAGCATATTTTTCTTTTCCTTTATATGTTGAAAGCATGCCCAGCTATACCAGCACCTGACTTAAAGGGCATTCTATTAATGTAGTTAGCAATGCCCACTGCCATCCCCTTCTCGCATCAGTCGTAACAGTAGGCACTTTCACATAAGGGAGCTGGTGCAATGCAATGTGTCACTGTTGTGTCTTTCCTGCCACCTATTCCATGTAACTCACTAAATTACACTCCAAGTAATTTTGTTAAGTGTTCATGTACCATTTCTCCCTTTTTAAAATCCTTGCCCTGTTACTGCAGAAATTGTCTGTTCCTTTCTTGTCCCCATCTTCCTTTTCTATTTGTTTGCCAGTGACACAGCAAGGAGGTTGTGCAGCGTAATAAAATATGCCTCAGTTTGGGATAAAAAAAGATTTGGTTTCTAATCCTGAACTGTACATATATTAGTGATGGCAGTCACAAAATTATCAGTTTTCCCATCTGTAAATTAGGATAATATCTATATAATGGGTGCATTTGGACACATTTTGTGAGTTAACATATAGATGGATCTGAATGTTGCATAATCTTATATAATGGCATTGCTATCTGAGGCAAGGAAATCCAGAGGTTTCGAAGTAAATTTAGCACAAATAAAGGGTCAGGGAGACCAGTCAAGATGTGACATCTAATTGACCCTAAGAGGGATGATGAGGACCTTAACCAAGGCAGAGGCAATACAAGACAGGGTAGGATAGATACGAGACATCCTAAGGTGTGAGACACACTTTATTCTAAGGTGACTTGGTTAATTGGTTGAGGCTTCTAAAGGATTAGTGATAGCTTCCTTTATTTTATCTAGCCCTAACTCTTGGTGAGTTAATCAAGAGCAGAGAATAAAGAGAGCTGGCCATTTTCTAAAAAAAAAAAAAAAGTTACATTGTTTTAGCTATGTTAAATTTGATTTGCCTATAGGACATAGTAGATTCTTTAAAAAATTTATAAGTGAATGAATAAAATGTACAACAGATATTCATATGCTTATTGGTCATTTTGTGTATCTTCTTTTGGAAAATGTCTGTTTATGGCTTTTGCCCACTTTTTAATAGAGTTATTTGTTTTTTTCTTGCTGATTTATTTGAGTTCCTCATAGATTCTGGATGTTAGTCCTTTATCAGATGTATAGTCCATGAATATTTTCTCCCATTTTGTAGATTGTCTATTTATTCTACTGGTTATTTCTTTTGCTGTGCAGAAAATTTTTAGTTTCATTAAGTCCCACTTATTTATTTTTGGTGTTGTTGTATTTGCTTTTGGCATCTTAGGCACAAGTTCTTTGCTAGGCCAATGTCCAGGAAAGTTTTTTCTAAGTTTTCTTCTGGAATCTTTGTGGTGCCAGGTCTTACATTTAAGTCTTTAATTCAACTTGAGTTAATTTTTGTGGATGGTGAGAGATAGGGATCCAGATTCATTCTTCTGTGTGTGGTTCTCCAATTTTCCCAGCACCATTTATTGAATATGGGGTATTTTCACTAGTATATGTTTTTGTCTCTTTTGCCAAAGATCAGTTGATTGCAGATATTTGATTTTATTTCTTGGTTCCCTATCCTGTTTCATGGATCTATGTGTCTCCTTTTATATGAGTACCACACTATTTTGATTACTATAGTCTTGTAGTATAGTTTGAAGTCAGGTAATGTAGTGCCTACAGATTTGTTCCTTTTGCTTTAGATTGCTTTGGCTATTTGGGCTCTTTTTAAAATTCGTATGAAATTTAGGATCATTTTTTCTAATTCTGTGAAAAGTGACATTGGTATTTTGATGGGAATTGCATTGAATATGTAAATCACTTTGGGCCGTATAGACATTTTAACAATATTGGTTCTTCCAATCTATGAGCATGGTATGTTTTTCCATTTGTTTGTGTCATCAATGATTTCTTTCATCAGTATTGTGTAGCTCTCCCTGAGGAGATCTTTCACCTCCTTGGTTCAGTATATTCCTAGGTATTTTATTTTTTTGCCACTATTATTGTAATGACATTGAATTCTTGATTGGATGCTCAACATCACTAATCAGCAAGGAAATGTAAATTGAAACCAAAATGAGATACCACCTTACCCTAGTCAGAATGGCCATAATTAAAAAGTCAAAAGACAACAGATGTTGATGCAGATGGGGTGAAAAGGGAACACATATACACTGTTGGTGAGAATGTAAATTAGTATAAACTCTATTGAAAACAGTATAGAGATTTCTCAAAAGATGGCAAATATATGTACTATTTGACCCAGCAATCTTGCTACTGGAGTTTTACCCAAAGAAAAAGAAGTCATTATGTCAAAAAGACACCTGCACTAATATGTTTATTATAGTACAATTCACAATTGCAAAGATATGGAATCAACCTAACTGCCCATCAACTGATGAGTATATAAAGAAAATGTGGTGTGTATATATATATATATATATATATATATATATGTGTGTGTATGCATGAATACACACACACACACACACACCATGGACTACTTCTCAGCCTTGAGATAGAATAAAATAATATCTTTTGCATCAACTTGGATGGAACTGGAAGCCTTTATTCTAAGTGAAGTAACATAGGAACAAAAAACCAAATACTGCATGTTCTCTATTATAAGTGAGAGCTAAGCAATAATAAGTGGGAGCTAAGTGGTCATATAGACTGACTTAATGGACACTGGAGACTCAGAAGGGGGAAGGTGGGAGGGAAATATAGGATTAAAAATTACCTCTTGGGTATAATGTACACTATTCAGGTGACGGCTAAATTAAAAGTCTAGACTTTTCCGCTATGTAATTCATCTATGCTAAAACATACACTTGTATCCCCTAAATCCACTTAAATAAAAAATGAAAAGAATGTATAATAGTTGAATATATAGCTCTGAATCTCAGGAATGATTTTTACTCCAGAGAGCCATGATTTGATGTCATTGCAACCTACTAGGAGCTGAAGTTATGGGAATTCATAAAACCACCAAGGGGAATGCAGAGTAGAAGAAGTAAGGTTGTAATTATTGAACTTTAAAGAGTTTTAAATTTGGCGTTTGAGATACCAGCACCCAAGATTTTAGAAAATAATGTTGCTCGTTTGGTTTAATTATTTTTCTATAATGAATTGTATTTAAATCTATTAACATATTTTGTTAGGATGACATTCTATCAGGTATAACAGATGTAGATGTAGCACTTACATAGTATCCTACTTACTGGACACCTAACTCACTATAAATATTTCCTTGAAAGCTGCCATTGACTATAATAAAAACCATTGGGTTGATAACAGCATTTCAGAAAAAAATAATGTTTTTAAAATCAGGAAGCAGATTACCGTTATAATGTTGAAACATGAAAAATATGTGCATCTTAGAGCTGAACAAATACTGTACAATGCATATCTATAACAACACTGGAAAAATTGTTTAACATAATTTATGAGAGATCACTTCATGAAATGAGAACTACATATATTTTACTATACAAACAATTTAAACAATTATGACTTCTTTATGGTAGAAAGCTGTTATCAATTTTTAGTGTTTCTTCACTAGAATAATAACCCTTATTAAGAGAATTCAAAAGAATAGTCATTGGTTCTGTGGGCTTCTTTTTCTTTCTTCTTCCATGGTTCTAAACTATAATCATTCTTTCCTGTGTGGGTGAGGCGGTTTTGTCCCATGTTGTTTTGTGCATAAGGGTCCTTATTATTACATGTATTCAGCTTTTTATGCCTAATAGTGCTAAGATTATTTGAAGTGCTAAGTCTTTATCAGCTTGTTTATTAAAGAGAAGATTTATTAGTTTCTAAATTCCACTTTCATATATGAATTGCTACAAATGGAAAGATTTACATGTTTTTTATTATAACATTTCATAGGAATGATGATTTTTGAATTTTTCCAGTACAGTAACTTA
Organism: Avahi laniger; assembly: GCA_963575035.1. Lineage (NCBI taxonomy): Eukaryota > Metazoa > Chordata > Mammalia > Primates > Indriidae > Avahi > Avahi laniger. The sequence goes on from CAUYSK010099361.1 coordinate 18,097, forward strand.
AGTTACATGAGGTAAAGTCTGAAGGGAATGATAAATTATAAAATATAAACATAGGTTTGCCTGATCAGTATCTCATTTGCTTATATCCCAAGGTATTTTAATTAGTCAGTTTAGTATTTTATCTATTCCTAGTTTTATCTAAGGTGAAGGTCCTGCTCAGGAAAGTATAGTTGTCTCCCAAACACTTGTAGGACTTTGGGGTCTAGGAAATATGAGCACTTCTATCTCCCATTAAGAGTGTGAATTAAGGGTATTTCTGAGGTCAAGGATTTAGAGGGAAATCATTATAAACTTCGTTGGTAGGCTGTTTCTGTATGTTAATTATAATGTTTGACTACCCAGAACATTTTCCATACACCTTTCACTGAGAGATTTTTGCCAAATGTGAACTTACAGGAAACACAGTTCATAAGACCATCCTCACTTCCGTCCCCAATCGTAAGTTGGGTGGGGGGCTGTCCTCAAACCACACTTGGTTTCAATAATTCACTAGAAAGATTCATACAACTCACTAAAGCTATTATACTCACAGTTACAATTTATTATAGGGAGAGGATACAGATTAAAATTACCCAAGTGAAGAGATGTGTAAAGCAGAGTCCAGAAAAGTACCAAACACAGAGCTTCCAATTATCTTCTCCCTGTGAAGTCAGGACAGAGTTACGTTACTGATACCAAGGTGTGACTATGCACAGGGTGTATTGCCAATGAGGGAAGCTTGCCTGAGCCTCAGTGTTTAGAGTCTTTGTTGCAGCTCCACCATTTCAAAATGGTTCACTGCCACATGGCTGACCTGTTTCTAGCCCCTTAGGAGGTCAAGCTTTGTGACTCAAAGCACCCTCCCCACATCACATTATTGGTGTGGCTTAGATTTCCCACCCTGAATCACACTGTTACTTTTTTACTGGCCTAAGCCACACGCAGATACAGACACTCGTATTGGGCATGATAATCAAAGGGCTAAGAGATTATCTCCCAGAAGTTGAGGGCAAAAGTTAGCCCTTTTTAGGGTCAAAACTAAGTTCCTTACTGCCTGTTCTTCTGTTTTCTTTGTCAGCTTCTCCCTTTCTGTGTGTGGAGGGTCTAATGATTCTCTGTGTTGTACTCTGGTTACTGGAGTAGGAAACGTGACCCCAGCTGGGCCAGTCAGAGGCTTCCTTGGGGTTTTTCTGCTGGATGTAGGAATATAGTTTAAGGTGTCTTTTAGTCACCTTTCTGTCATGTGAATAAAATTTATGTGCAACAGGAGAGAATAAGAAAGAGAAGCAGAAAGAAAGCAAGGGAGAGTGGAAAGAAGTGTAATTAGAATCCCATTTGAGGGTTTGGATTAGTGGGAGGCCACTTCTGGATTAGTTATTAAGATATACCATTAAATTTCATTGTTTGCTTCAAATATTTTAAAGTGGAGTTTCTCACATGCAACAGAAAGACTTCTGATTCTATATGAGTCCAAAGCATAAATATTTGTTGTTGCTAAAATAGGTTAAATCAGAGAACTCACTGATAATTGACATCTTACATCTAGGTGAAGGGACAAACAGGCTATTCTTTCTTATTAAATTCTAATGACCTCATTACAGCATTAATCCGTTGGGGTAATGACTCCTTTCCAAACTAAACTCTTTGCCTTTTGAATTACTTCATGTAGGTCCTGCTTCCTTCACAAAAGGCACTCTCTGTGTATTTACTAAGTTTCTTTAATAAGATCTTAGAGGAGAGACTACATCAAATCTCCAGAAAGTCTACATACATCTACCTTGCCATTATTAAACACTCCTATATCAACTTTTTTATTAAAAGTTTACTCATAAAAGAAGAAATATGCTAAAACAGATTTGGGAAACAGAAGTGAAGCTTAAAATAATGATGTTTAATATAAAATGTGTTAAAAGTTAGCAGTGGTTCTGAAGTACAATCCATGCCTCTCTGGTGGTTAGGTCTTTAAAAAATAGATGTAACCTATGTTTCAATCTTTATCTGTGTATGTAGGCCAGAAACACCTGTTTCAGGAATATAACGTCATATGGCATAGCACTGGCAGGACTCCTAGGAGTAGCTACTCTTTCTAGCAAGTACTACTCAGTCTTGCACATGTAGTACAACAAAAGCTCTTAAGGTTAATGAACACGGACATACCTTACACAGAGCTCTGATATTTATACTCTCAAGATCTGGATTCAAATAAACATAACAATATTCTTGGATAGTTGGTGATTAACATGTAGCCTTATGTGATTTTTTAAAATAAAACCAACCAAAAATGTCCAAATGTCCATTAAGAATAAAGTAAATAAACTGTAATATAGAAATATAATAAAATAGCATGCTGCAATGAACATGATGAATTATAGATACAATCATCCCTAAGTATCAGTGGGATTGGTTCTAGTGCCTCCATTGGTATCCAAATCTAAGGATGTTTAAGTTCCTCATATAAAATGGCATAGTATTTGCATATATCCTATGCACATCCTCCTTCATACTTTAAATCATCTCTAGATTACTTTTAATACATAATATAATGTAAATGCTATGTAAGTAGTTGTTATATTGTATTTTTATTTGAGCTTTTTGTATTTTTTACTATTTTTAAAATACTTTTGATCTGTTGACTGAATCTGCATTTTCTGATATGGAAGGCCAGCTGTACATACAAGATTGAATCATAAAACATAATACTGAATTAAATAAACCAGAATATAATAAAAATTTTTATTCTATTTATATAAAGTTCAAAAGAAGGCAAAATTAAACTGTATTGCTTAGGGTTGTGCAATCAGGTAGTAAAAGTATTTAGCAAATACAGAAGAAATTGGTGTGGAGATGGAGAAAAGGAAATGCTTACATACTGTTGGTGGGAAGGCAAATTAGTAGAATCTCTGTGGATAAAAGTATGGAGATTGAGAGTGATGGTTCAGAGATTAATGACTAGACAAAGTCTCACAACAAAAATGTTCAGTGAATATTTCTTTCCTCCGTTGCTAAGTTCTTTTTCTGAAAATGAGTGCTTTCTGAATGTGCCTGACATTGTACCAGAAAACAATAATTCAAGAAAATATAATAACTTGCTTTATCATACTATAATGTTGACAATTTCTTCTTTTTCATAATTTTGTAAATTTCTTATAAACCGGCAGGAATAAGAATATTTTTCTTAGTTTAGCATCATGTAGTTTAATTTACCACATTTTAAGGAAATTCTTCTAGTAAATTTGTAATTGAGTAAACTATATTTTAAAATTTAATATATAATACATGAACATTTTATGAACAGACCAATTAGGCCTAATACATTTTTATGCTTCTAAAGTAACAAAATTATCTTAGAAATATAAGAGATGCTAAAAAATAAGTATTGCATTTATTTCTATATTTCTTGAAATACTTTATTTTATCTACAATAACAAAATATTTTTGGTGGCTGCAAAGTCTTTGTAAATTAAATCTCTACTCCTATGGGATCCTAGTTCTTACCTCATAAATTGTAAAACAAGTAAACATATGTTTTTTCTTATATGCCAAAGAAATGGGGCAGATGATGAAAGAAACTAATGTTTAAACTCTTGAAATATTTCCTACTGCTTCTAGGATCAAGTCCACATGCTTTATCATGATCTAAAAAGTCCAGAATAACTTGGCCACTTTCTGTTCTGATCATCAGCTATTTTAAACTCCGTACTCCAGAGTAACGGACTTTTACTTTTTCAAACATTGTGCTTTGACTCATGGGCAGATCTTTATAAGTTCTATTTCCTCTATCTGTAACATTCTCCCCAATTCTTTTGGCTTTGTCCTCCTGCTCCTAGATGATCCATTTTAAATGTTGCTGCTTTCATGTTTCAATGCCTAAAAATCTCAAACATCTGTTGGAATGGTGAATGAATGGATGAATGAATAATAAAGACAGAATTTGGTGATGAGCGTAATCCACACTCTGCCCTAGACTTCTGGCATTGCTTCCTGAGTAGCTCAGACCAGGACTAGAGAGTAGGATGAAGGGAGGAATGTGGGAAAGAGATCCGGGGATTCGAAGATTTGCATCAATGGATAGGGGATGAGAGCAAGAGATCAAAATATCTCGGAAATGTTGTATGTACCAAGACTTGCTTAAAACTTCACAATAACCCCTAGTGCCTCTCTTTCAATTTTCACTATATTGCTATATACCAACCTTTCTGGTATTTTTCTTAGATTTCACTTTGACCCCCTTTCAAATGAGGTTTAGCTGCTAATGTCCTAGAAGAACATAAATAATGTGGGCAACACTACCCTAAATACTGATTCATCATGCTCATTTCTGGACTCTCTCCCCCACACGACCCAATACATTGCTCTCTGGATTTGAACGTTGCTAAGCAGTCGGTGGGACATACTTTCGTTATTATAAATAATCCTTGTTTTTGTCAGTTCATCTTCAGGCTCACTTCACGATGACAGAGACTTAAAAAAGATTTTCCCTTGTTTCTAGTCTTTGTTTACCACAGTCCCCAATGGCTCAGGACGCATTTTATCTACATGCACAAGCATGATGAAATTCTCCTTACCTATGCTTCCACAGTCAAGGGAGGTTCTTACATCTCCGCTTGTGCTCTGGTATGCTTAGTTTTCTTGTTAAATCATATTTCTGTTAACCTGCTGAAAATTCAGTGGGGGACCGGATCAAGAGGGAGAGTATTCGTTGGCTGGAATGCTTGGATGAAGCCCGGTAGATACTAATGAGATCTGAACAGGATGCGGGTATTAGGGAGCAACAGCGCGTCGGTGTTCCTTTTACAGCACCGGGAACGTGTTGGTGTGAAGCTCAGGCCTTCTGATCAGGACCTTGCCAAGTGCCACCTTTTCATGCCGCCTGATCTGTTTAGTCGAATTTGTAGTGAAATCTCCCTTCTCTGCTATCCTAAGGCGGTGGTCCCCAACCCCAGGTACTGGTCCGCGGCCTGTTTGGGATCTGGCAGTAGAGCTCCCCGCAACACCCACCCCCAACCTCCCCGCCCACCCCTGTCAAATTTCCGTGGAAAAATTATCTTCCACGAAATTTAGGAACCAGCGAAGCTTCACCTGTATTTACAGCTGCTGGGCATCACTGGCATCGCCGGCTGAGCTCCGTCTCCCCGCCTCCCCACCTCCCATTCATGAAAAAATTGTATTCCATTAAATCGGTCCCTGGTGCCGAAAGGTTGGGTACCGCTGTTAAGGGACAAGAGACTATGCGATTTAAGTTAGAGGTTGTATTTTTATTAATATGTATTTACCTAGTGTCCTAAACTAGAGTGCATTCTCCAAAATGATACGTACTACATGGTCAGGGTTATTTCTCAAATGTATTCTACACCTCTAATAATATCAAATACAATTTTAGATACAAATATAAAATGACCAAATCTACAAAATTCAAAAGAATTTAAAAAGGTTGAAAAATGCACATTTACTTTGCACCTATCATATGCCAATTATTTTTCTGAAATCAAGTGAAAACTCTGCCCTTAAGGAACTGAAACTTAGAGAAAGATAAAGCACACGGTTTAAAAGAGGTACAAAGACGTGCTATGGGGATTAGAGAATGATTTGAGAGTTGGGGAATGAATGTAATCCAGAGAGACTCATAGAGGAGGCTTTGAAAGATGTGTAGAATTTGATAGATGGGAAGGAGAACAGTCACAATCTATGCGGAGAAAATATTTGGAGGTTTTTCTTTTTCCTATAATGTGTATTTCATAGAAGCTTAGTTTTAATGAATATTGTTAAATGATTTTGTGTATAAATGTGTCTAGAGAATGCTGAGCTAAGAGTTCTTATTATATTTATTATAAGACTTTACATAATATTTCTTATTCTGATATACTGTATAATATAAATCTCTTAAGACCAGCATAGGGAAATCAGTATTTTCGTAATTTATTTGGTTTTGAAAACATTACTTTTAAAACTATCTCCCAAGACTAGAGTGTACAAGAACACACTTCTGGAAATGGTGAGCTAGATGAAAGACTCAGAGAAATAAACATGTTTGGGATGTTTTTTGGACTCTCCAGTAGCTTCTTATGACAAATTCATAGTAAACTTATGTGGTAACAATAAGACAAATGTTGATGTAATTATAATTTGGAATATAATTAAATGCCTAATTTTAATCTTCCTCCTTAGCTCATGGAGAGTCACTAAAGAGTTTTGAGAAACCAGAGTGAGATTATCCAATGAGGAAGATAATTCTAGTTTAAACGTGAATAATGCGTTGCAGAAGCCAAACATTTATGACTGAAAAACAAATTAGGAGGCTATTGCAGTAGTGACAGTGAAAGATAATGAGAATATTGCCTAACATGGAGGAAGCAAATGTAGCATGGAGAGGCAGATATGAGGTAACATAAAAATAGAATAGACAGAAATGTAAGGATTGTTCACCATTAAAAAAACTGTTAATAAAATTCATGCAGGCCGGGCGCGGTGGCTCACGCCTGTAATCCTAGCACTCTGGGAGACAGAGGCTGGAGGATTGCTTGAGCTCAGGAGTTCGAGACCAGCTTGACCAAGAGCAAGACCCTGTGTCTACTAAAAATAGAAAAAATTAGCATGTCAACTAAAAATAGAAGTAAAAAATTAGCCGGGTGTGGTGGCTTGCGCCTGTAGTTCCAGCTACTCAGAAGGCTGAGGCAGGAGGATCTCTTGAACCCAGGAGTTTGAGGTTGCTGTGAGCTAGGCTGACGCCACGGCACTCTAGCCAGGGAAACAGAGCCAGACTCTGTCTCAAAAAAAAAAAAAAAGAAGAAGAAAATTTTGTTATATGTGATAACTTGGATGAACCTGGAGGACATTATATTAAGAGTAATAATCCAAGTACAGAAAGACAAATGCCACATAATCTCACTTATATGTGGGATCTAAAAAGTTGATCTCATAGAAATAGAGTAGAATGGTGGTTACCAGAGGCTAGAATAGTCAGGGGAGGATATTGGGGAGATTTGGCTCAAAGGATACAAAATTATAGTTAGGAAAAGTAAGTTCAAGAGATACATTGTACAGCATGGTGAATATAGTTAATGATATATAGTATTCCTGAAAAATGCTGAAAGGGTGGATAAGTGTGCATACCACAAAAATTATAACTGTTTGAGGGAATGCATATCTAGATTTAACCATTTAACAAGGTATATGTACTTCAGAACATCATGTTGTACACAGTAAACACATACAATTTTATCTGTTAATTTAAATAAATGTTTTTAAAGACAAAGTCAGTAACAAAGGGTAACAGAAATATACATGTACTTTTGAAAATTAAGAAATAAATTTTAAATAGCATATAGGTTAAAGAGGACATCATAATTAAAAGATAAGATATTTAAAATAAAATATTAATTAAAATACGATGTATCAAAACTTGCGGGGCCCAGCTGAAGTTAGGCATAGAAGAAAATTTATACCCATAAAAAGTTTTAAATGTGTGAAAAGTCTATTTCAAAAAGTTTAGAATAGAACACCAAATAAAGCTAAAGAAGGTTGAAATAAGGTCATAATAAAACTAGAGGGAGATGTTAAAATTAAAAAAAACATAGAGAAGATCAACTAACTAGCCGAAAGATGGTTAACTAAAAGTATCAGTAAGTTAATAAAACTCTGAAGAGAATGATCTCAATAAAGGAGAGAAAACAGAACTAGTCAATAGTCAATTTCAGAAGTAAGAAGGCAGACAATTTATTATTACAAACCTTATAGTCATTAAAAAGATTTACAACTGGAAATTGCAAAAAAATAGCATTTACAATAGCTTCAAAATTGTAATAATTAGAATACATTTGATAAAAGATATGCAAAACCTGTCTAGTAAATACTACAAAATATTGCTAAGTTAAATCAAAGAACTCAATAAATGAAGACCTATACTGTGTTCATGACTCAGAAGATTATATATTATTAAGATATGAATTCTCCCACATTGATCTATCAATAAAATTTCAAACAAAATTCTAGCTGCCAAGGTGATTGTAAACTATATATGGAAATGAAAAAACCTAGAATAGCAAACCACAAAAAACAAAATGTCGAAAAACAGAAATTGGAGGATTGCAACTACTTATTATAAAGCTGTAGTGACTAAGAAAGTGTGGTATTTATTGGCATAAAGATAAACAAATACATCAATGAAACAGAATATAGAGTCCAGAAAAAGACCTGTATTTATATGATCACCAGATTTTCAAGAAAGTACAAAAGCAATTCAATAGGGAAAGTGGTCTTTCCCACAAACGGTGCTATTGGCTATTCAAGTACAAATTGATGAACCTCTATTTGTACCTCATAGGATATATAAAATTAATTCAAAATGAAACCTTGTTAAAGTAAAATTTAAAACCAGTAGAAGAAAACAGGAGAAAATCTTTGTGATCTTGAATTAAGCTAACTTATTTCAGATATGACACCTAAACCACAATCCATAAAAAAGTTGATAAGTTGGAGTCAATCAAAATTAATATCTGTTCTTTAACAATGTTAAAAGAAAAAAGAAAGGTCACAAATTGTGATAAAGTATTTGCAAATGTGTATCCTACAATGGATTTTTTTAGAATATGTAAAGAAATCTTAAACAGAAAACCAATAACTTTGTTTTCAAAAATTAAAGCTATTAAATTTAAATATTTTAAGATATTTTGGATATTTAATAAAAGAAGATATATGATGGGAAATAAGCATATAAAAAGGCTTATCATTAGTTATAAGGGAAATGCCAACCAAAATTGCAATGAGATAAAATTTAGAACCACTGCAATGACTAAAATTAAAAAAAATAAAATACAGCCAAAACCCTGCAAGTTTTAGCTAGCCACAGGTAGCAGAATATTCCCCCTGGGTATTCGAGTCATATCAGATGAGAGACACGGAAGGGGTGGGGAACCTGCAGGCTTCCGATTTCAAGACTGTTTCTTTTTAAGCACCAAAGGAGGCAAGAAAAGCCTTGTCTTTCTCTGCTGTGCCCCTTTTAATAAAACGATTTGTTCTGTAAAATTTGGATTCAGTCAAAAGGCTGCACTCAAGGATCCAGAAGGCCGAATGTGGCCCCAAGACTACAGGTTTCCTACCCCTCTGTCTCTGCCAAACCTCAAACTCCTGGCAGGGAAGGCCTATGGACTCATCTGTTCACTTCATAAACCTGCCTTTTACACAGTTGAATTATTACATTATTACTGTTGTTCTCATTGCATTTCAATGAGTTTTTAATATACTTGCAACATATATAACACAATGGGCTTATAATATATAAGGAGCTCTTATATATTGATAGGAAGAAAAACCGTTGAAAAATGGACAAATGCATTGAAAAATACAAATGAACAATAAACTGAAAAAATGTTAAACTGTGCCAAAATTACAGACATGCAAATTAAAGCTAAATAAAATAGAAATTTTTATCCATTGTTTGAGAAAAATTGTTTTGAAAGATTGAAAATTTTCTGTTTTATGTATTTGTGGGGAAATAGGTATTATCTTTCAATGTTTGTAGAAATGCAAATTGGCACAAGTGCTTTTTGAAAGGCAATTTTCCAGATTCTATCAAAATGTAAAATTCACATAACCTTTGACCCAGGAATTTCATGCTTAGATTCTATGCTAGAGAAATATTCACTTATGGACACAAAGTTCTATACATTTTGTCATTGCTACAAGCAAAAAAAAATGGATGTGCACTAAATGTTCGTTAATAAGGGTAAGGTTAAATAATTTATGGTACATGTAGATTATTTAATGCTATGTAGCTGTTACAAAAAAGATGATAAATGTATTCATATTGTCATGGAGATATCTATAAGAAATACTGTTATGAGGAAAAAAATCATAGAAATGTATCCATAATGGATACTCTTTATTAAACTAAGACTATGTGTATGCAGATAGGTACATCTGTAAATGCACTGAAAATAATCTAGAAAGAAACATTGCAGAAGATTAGCCTTTCATGATGTATCTCTTTAAGGAAGGATGTGAAAATGGAATGGCAAGAGGCTGAAGAGCACTGCGGTAAAATCATCTCACGACCTCATTCTTTAGTACAAAGTAAAAAATAAAACCGAAGAAATTTTTAAAAATTAACATGATTTGGCATCTGATTAAAATAAGTGCATAGGTGAATTAGAATAAGTTGACACCATCTCTAATATATCTAGAATTTGCATGGATACTATTCAATGAAAGATATGTGAAAAAGATTTGATTTGAGCAGAGAAAATTACTATTGTTATTATTTTGTAATTGCTGAATTTTAAGTTCCTTCAGGGTGGTCTTTCAATGTAGAATTCATCATGAGTACTAGTATCAGAACAACTTTTTAACTGAATACTAAAATCATATTGGCTCCTGTAAGAAGTAAACAAAGACATAGTCAAAACTACACTTATAAAAAATATGAAATTCTTTACCTCAAAAAGCTTGGCATCAGATTACATATGATGTTATTACTTCAGTGGTTCATTCAATTGCTTGTCTATTTGTTTTTCTATCCTTTTTTCCTTTTTTGAAGATATATAGTGAATTAACAGAAGAGATTTTAAAGATAGCTGGTTAAAGGGAAAAGGCCGTTCCAAGCAGAAAGAAAAGAAAAAAGGAAAATCAGTTGAGTATGGTGCAATTATAAACCTACTATTCATTACTTATGTTTGAAATGAAGAAGTTTCTGTAAGGGATGAGGCTAAGGATAAGCTGTGCTCAAGAATGTCTCAAAGGTAGTTCACTGACAGATTGGCTAGTAGATGTCACCCAGCGATTTACAAGAAGCTTTTTGTCTTTTAGAATGGGTCATTGGTTGTGAGAGGATTGGACGAGTCATAACAGAAGCTATCATTTCTCACCTTGGGAGACAGAGGGAGATGATTTGAAGCCTGAAGAACCTATGAGCTCTTTTTGAAGTTATAACAATTAGAAACAATATCAAATTACAGACCTTACTTGGTTATTAAGGGAAATGAGGAGTATAGAATGATCATATCTATAAGATTTTAAAGTTGACTTTATGAAGAATAACTAAATACATGTTAGTGCCAAAGTCAGATAATACAGTAGGTTTATCCTATGATATAATCTCTGACACTCTTACATATTGACTGGAATTAGAACTGTTGATGCTAACTAGAACCCACAGAAATTTAAGAGTATGAAGAGAAGGCAAATTATAGGAAAATTGTTAGTGCATTTTTTTAATCTTTATTTTGTTTGCTATGCATACTCTTGTGGATATAATAAAAACAATAAGAGGTAGAGATTTAAACTCAGAAAGGAATTTATGTCTTCTGATCCAGATTTTAATGGGACAGAGATATAATCTATTAGATAAGAGACCAATTTGTTAGCAAATGAGTAAGTATATAAACCATTGGCAAGCAAATATGGTACAAATATAATGCAAATGGAAAGTAAATTTATGTGATTTACAATCTCCAAAGGATTACATTAAGGAAATAATTAAAAGGATGATAATCCTAAAACATCTGGGTGCAATTTACATATCTTCATCTGGGAGAAAGGAAAAAATTAGCCTTTAAAGTAGATGACCTGGGCTCCAGAACTTGGCAAAAATGAAACAAGGTTCTAAACCTTCTTTCTGAAACTCATTTTTGGTGGACTGTATTCAGTACCATATTCTTTCCTGAAACTCTCTACACTTGGCCAGCTGCTTCTCTTCTATGATCATCACTGGGTTTCTTTCCTATTTTTTCTTCCTACCTTCTCCATGTTACCATCCTCTGTGAGTTAACCTTCTCTTTACAGGAAACTTGGAAAATACACAAATGTTAATAATCTTGGTTAATATCCTTTATTCCTGATCCCTTCTCTGGGTTTCAGTACATTTCCCACTACTCGTAGATGTCTTCAGTTCAAGTCAGTTCAATTCAATTAAGTTGACTTCAGTAAACATAAATGCTCATTCGTGCTTGACGCTGTGCTGGCTGCTGTAGATTTCAAGATGAATAAAACCTGGTATTCCTTCCCAAGAATTTTAATGGTAAAATCAGATGTTTCCTCAAATAACCATGAAGCAATTTGATGAGTGGCAAAATTATTACTACAAAGTGGTAACAATTTTAATTCTGACAACTGGTGTCAAGAGAGTCTTAGTAGAAAAATGCAATCTTTAAACCAGGTCTTGAGGAATAACTAAAAGTTAAAGAAATAAACAAATGGGAGAATAGTTTTATAGTATGGAAGGAAAGCATGAATATAGCATATGTACATTGAAGTCCCTAGAATATTTGAAGGTCAGTGAAGAATCTGATGTGGCCAGACCACTGAGCTCTTGCTGGAAGAGAGTGGCAAAGAGTCAGGTTTGAAGAAATTTATGTTAGGCTTTAGGATTCTGCTTCAATTTGTGAGAAAGTAATTAATATGACTACATGACGATAGCATAATAAAAAATAATTTGAAAAAAGAGAGAAGAAGGTAGATTAAAAATGATTATATCTGCTATGAAATTACAGGAAAAAATGAGGGTAGCAATTAGGCAAGTGACGCTATGGGAGGCTGGAGCAAAGAAAATAATTATAAGAGACTTTTTTTTATAATATCTACAAGATTTTGAAAACTAAAAAGAATTTTCAGGACAAATGGGAGTGATTGAAAATAGAAGATGTCAGGAAAGACTTGAATTTTCAGCATGGACGCTATAGATAATGAAGAAAACCAGCTTGTAAAAGGAGGAGGATTGGATGGAAAGGTAAGTTCAATTTTGGATATGTTGGCTTTGGTCATCCAGGGAGAAGTATTCAGTAGAAGTCAGCACAATTAGTCTGAATCTTAGGAAAGAGATGGGGCATAAATATGGGAGTAAAGGCTTAAGAGTGAGGAAGAACTCAGAGAAAGAATAAAGAATGAGAGGAGAGCCAAGTTGTAACATGGTGAAAAAGATGCAGAAATCTTTACTTCAGGGAAAGAGAAAAGGAGAGATTCAGTAGGAGGCATTTTCACTTGAATAGCTTTCTGGAGTTTTAAACTTCATTTGCTTGAAGACATTGATTATTCTTCCTGAAATCAGTTTCCCTTTTGCTCTTCTATTTTTGTGAATGGTTCCAAAATTGTTCTTTGTACTCAGCATGTAAACTTTGGTGCTATGGTCTTCACATTCCTCTCCCTCCATCCACATTTACTCTGGAGTCCTTTTCATAACCTTCTTTCTTTTTTTTTATTTCAGCATATTACAGGGGTACAAATGTTTAGGTTACATATATTGCCCTTGCACCACCCGAGTCAAAGTTTCAAGCATGTCCATCCCCCAAACGGCGCGTACCGCAACCATTAGGTGTGTATATACCCATCTCTCCTTCCCATCCCACCAGCCCAACACTTGATGAATGTTATTTCTATATATGCACTTAAGTGTTGATCAGTTACTACCAATTCGTAACCTTCTTTCTACTTTCATCTTCCCTCCCTGCCTTTCCTCCCTGTGATTTCCAACACTCGTGCCTCTAGCACTGCAGTGACCTACCCACTCTTCCCTGGTCTTGCTGTCTCAACACAAATGCAATGATCTCCTTAAAACTTGTCTTTCATCATCTCAGGGTCAAGGGCTTTCAATATTTCCACATACCTTCCAGAATTGAGTTCAAACTGCTTTATTGGTCTCTCAAAATCTTTCTTAGTCTGATTCTACCTTCTTATTTATTTATTTTATATACACACACACACACACACACATATACATATATATTACAGAATATTATGGGGGTATAAATGTTCAGGTTACATATTTGCTATAAACTATATATTACATATAAGTGTACCTATCCCCCAGTGTGCACCATACCCTTTAGGTGTGAATATACCCAACCCCTCCAAACCCTTCCACCTGCCCAACATCTGATGAATTTTACTACTATATCTGCATATAAATGTTGATCAGTTAATACTAATTTGATGGTGAGTACATGTGGCGTTTGTTTTTCCATTCTTGTGATACTTCACTTAGTAAAATGGGCTCCATCTCTGTCCAGGGTAACACAAGAGGTGCCAGATCACCATTTTTTTTGTGGCTGAGTAGAACTCCATGATATACATATACCACATTTTATTAATTCTCTCATGTATTGATGGGCACTTGGGTTGTTTTCACATCTTTGCAATTGTGAATTGTGCTGCTATAAACATTTGAGTGCAGATGTCTTTTTTATAGAATGTTTTTTTTTCCTTTGGGTAGATTCCCAGTAATGGGATTGCTGGGTGATTCTACCTTCTTTGCGAAGCCTTATACTGACCCCCAGCATTCATGTTTTCTCCAGAATAATTATTTCATTTATTATAACTCTAGCAGTAACACAACTTCTCACTGTTTAGTCTTCTTTGGTCAATTCTTTTCCCCATTCTTTCCATCATTGCTCTCTATATTTTAATCTCAAATATCTCCCTTCTATGGTTCAATTTTGAAAACTACTTATTTGAATCCTATCATGAACAAACTAGTATTATCAGCTTTTTATGTGTTACTCTCTCTAAACTGTAAGATCCTTGAAAGCAGGGACTGTCAACCTTTCCTGTACCAGCACCACGATCCCACATGCACAGGGCAGGGACAAAGTTTTGCTTATATAATTGTCAAAAACACATTGGGTAAATGAAAACAATCATGGGATTATTACTTCTAAATTTTGAGAGAGAGAAATTATTCAAACTGCCAAAGGATTTGGGGCAATAAAGTGGTTTTACAACAAAAATGGTATTATATCCCCCACCCAAAAATCTAGAAGAAGTGAACCTTCTAATATTTATAACCAACTTCTGTAAGATTCTGCTGTTATTTTGCATATTTTTACTGTATGAGGAACACAATACATGTTCAGGAATGCATATTGATGAAAATCTCGGAGAACCAACTCTCCTAGTTTCTCCCTCTTGGTACAGCAGATCAACCCACTTAAATTGATGGGAAGGCTAATGTTGATTTAAATTATTATTTATGTCAAAAATCAAAGAACAGCTATAATCATATATTAATAATGTATCTTAATACTAGAGGTCAGCATGAGACTAACCTGAGGGGCCCAGATGACCGGTGCACCCTGAATCATATTCAGAGTAGACTATTTTGTATGCATGTAAAATATACTTCTTATAGAGAAAGATCCTTTAGGACTATTTTATTTTTACAGTTGCCTTCATGTTTCACGTTTGTCATATATTTTAAGGGCACACCTGAGTCTCTTGTGTTCTCCTGTATGCACAGCCCATCGCCTGGCTTGTGGGCACTGTGCTGAATCTCACCTCTGCACAGCTTGTTAATTCATGCTCTACTATGGTTAGGAACATTTTTCTATTACTTTTATCCATAACTATTGATTTCCTATTTGATATCCATACAATTTCTCCTTTTTAAAAAGTAACCTTGCCTCACTCATGTTGAAATACATGTGTTCATTGCCAAAATCATTTTGAATTCTTAACCTGGATGTTCCTAAATATCCCTACCAACCATTAGCAAGGACACTGATGAACTTTTAAAAAAATTGGTCCCAGTACTCACCCTGGCAGAACACTGCTTGCTATGTCCCCTCTGGGTAACATTACTCTTATGAAGGAAATTTATTTTGAATGACCCTCCAATTAGCAATTAGGCAGTCTGGGCCATAATTTTGTCGTTGAATTGATAATGGTAATGAAGTAAAGAATGTGAAGCTTTGTTAAAGTCAAAAGGGGCTCTGCCATCTCTCTTTCATCTACCTATCCTGTCATTTCTTCATAGGAGATTAATCTTGTAATTTCATAAATTGCTGACACAAGCTTTATGGCTTCCTCACCGAGAAGTTGATGTTCTCATTATGGCTTTCTCGTGGCCAGGATAATTCTTCTTCCAACACAGCTGGAGCTCAGACAAACGATGGAATTTTAGAGGGTTACTGCAAGTATGCTCTCTTTGTAAAAATATTTCTGATATTTCTCCATAACCAGGGAAAATGCCTAGTAAAGCTTTTGCAGTCCTAAGTCTGAGAGATAAACTCCCTTCTGTGCGTGATGGAGTGGAGCTTTGCTGTGGTCTACAAGCCTGTAGCATAAGGCTCTGTTTCTGTTGTGTAACAGTCGATCTCAAGTGTGCCAGAGGAGAATATAGTAAAAAGAGTATTTTTTTTTATGTTCTCTATGTTCTAATGACTCTCTTCTAAGCATTGCTTTATATATCGTGAACATAAACCATTCAAAAGTGGTTAAGAGGCCCTTTAGAGTAAATGTATGCCATAGGATGGTTATGATGTCGAAAAGTAATAACTCTCTTCCAATGCTGACTTTATTATGCATGACCATGCAGTCTGAAGTAGGCAAATGCACTAAGATTTAATTTGTTCTGTTTTGCCATGAATTGTCCATGACATCCCCTCTGTAAACTGTCATGTTTTAAATTCTCCAAACAATGACTCTAAACAAGGTCATTGAAATGAGCAGAGATTAGTGTGTGTCCAGAGCACACATTTCCAGAGCATCTGAGATTTAAGGTCACTTTATCAAGGTACTATGATGTCCTTCAAAGCTACTGACTAGAGTAGAGCTTCTTGAACATGTACTCCAGAACTTATGGCTCTGTGGGGGCTTCAAAAAGGAAGCTATCACTTCCGGGAAAACATGACATTTGAGTTAGGTATAATTTGCATGTTACTAAATCCATCAGGTCTTCTAATTTCTCTCACCATATCCTCATTTTTTTTTTTAAATTATGGTTTTTCTCATGAAACTCTCTAACAGAAGCTCCTGTGACCCTGTATTTGATATGCGATGTTACCTATTTTACTTTTTAAAACTCAGCTCTTAAATTTGTTTACCATTTTTGTTGCTTCTGTGTATGTAATTCATTTATTTCTGAATTTATCTTTCTTTCTTTTAGTTAGTCTATTGGTTGATTGTATTTTTAAACTGTCTTATATTTTACTTGTGTTGGATGTTTAACTTATTTCCATTTTTTCATTAATTATTAATAAAGAAATTAAAGCTATGACACTGCAATAATAATTTTGGTTATATGCTTTGCTAGTGAAAAGGCAAACTCAGCTACTGTAAACAAATCCACAAATACAATGGATTAAACAAGGTATATATTTCTGTCCAATGTAACAGTCCAGATAAGTCCAAGTTATCAAGTGGCATTGCTTTACAACATTAATCAGGGACCTAAGTTTCTTTTGTTTTCTTCTTCCACCATTCTAGCAGTCTTGTCTTTATCTGCATAGTTAGAATAAAGACAAAATCATTCTCAGTTCCAGTCTACAAAATAGAAAAAGTGAAAAAGTCCAGTATAAGTGACTTCATTTATAAGCTGATGACCTGGTAGTTGCATCAATAATTTCTCTAAATCTCATTGGCTAAAACATAATTACATGGCAAATCTAGTTAAACAAAGGAGGTTAGAAAATGTAATGTCTCTAGCTTTGTGACCTTATAAATAAATAGGAAGATAGAAAGAATCAATGGTGGAGAATAGTCTGCCCACCTCCATATTTTAATAAGCAATGCTCTAATTTTTACCATTTCCTAAGTAGTTTATGATTTCATTTTTCTCTTTGATTCAACAGTAATTTGGGAGAATTTCAAAATTCTGAAGTATGTGAGTCTTATAAAATCATTTTACTAGTTTCTAACCTAATTATGTAATAGCCAAATTATTAAGTCTGTTTACTGTCTTGTTTTGTTTTGAGTAAGAGAGCCTAGGTCCTCATCAATTATTATAGATGTTCCATGGTTTCTTGAAAAGAAAGCCTAAAATCTGTTTGTAGAGTTATAAATTCAAATGAAACTCATCATAACTTTCTTAATTATATTTTCAACTTCTCAACATATTTGATTACTTTTGCGCAAAAGTAATCTGCCAAAAGCTGAGATAGTTGGATTAATATCTCCCACAATAATTGTATTTCCAACATTTTCACCTTATGTATTTCTATTCTATGCCATCTGACACATAAAATTCCATACCTCTTTTATTCCGGTTATGTTTTATTAATATAAAATAACCCTATTTGTTCTTTTTAAATTTTGAATTTAATATTTCATACTATTAATATTGAAGTTTTTGCTTTGTTTTTTCTGGTCTAGTGAGTTTAGTGGGGAGAAAGATGAGTAATTTTGGGGTATATTTATCTAGCATGTAGGATGTTTGTGGGGGTTGAGGTGGGAGAACATTTTTTAAGATTTATTTTTATGTTTTTTAATTGACAAAATCATATTTATTGTGTACAAGATGATGTTTTGAAATATGCATACATTGTGAATGGCTCTGGGCTGCTCTGAAACCTGGGGCAGGCCAAAAGCCCGGTGCCGGCCTGATGGCCAGCTCTGTGGCGTTGGCCTGGCACTGAGGTCAATCTGAGTCTGGGGCTGCTGGTGATGGCCTGGCGATGGGGCTGTCAGAGACTGAGTTCATCGGGTAGGCCTGAAGCCCAGAGCTTGCGGGATCCCTCTTGGCACTGGAGCAGAGCTGGAGGTTTAATCTGCAGTTATCAGCCTGGAGTCTGGAGCCATGCAGGCCTGCTTGGCACTGGGTTTTACTGAGGCAGCTCCAGTGTTGACATCCAAGGCAATGTTCAGTGCTCGCTTTCTCCTCATTCCCCCAAGTGGAGGGTGTCTCTACACTGTTCTGCCTGGGGTTGGAGGAGCAGTGCAGTGGTGTGGGTGGTGTAAAACTGTTCTTCCTACCTTCTCTAACGCATCTTTTCTTTTTCTTGTGCTACACCCATGTGCTGTAATCTCTTACCTAATTTTCTTAGCTTTTGGGAAAGTATTTTTATGCATGGACAGTTATTCAAATTGATGGTTTTGCAAAGCAGGAGTGGTGTTTGTGCACTGGAAAGTCTTCTCACACCATCTTGCTGATACCCTCTTGGGAGAATGATTTGAATTAAAAAAAAACCCTAGAGACTTTCTGGAAAGAAAGGAATTGAGAAACCCTTTTCCTCTTCCCAAGATTCAAGTTACTGAATGTTTTAGTGTGTACAAGAGTGACCTGTCCAGATCTGTTACTGGAAATGGATAAGCTTCCTGAGAAAATGTCGCCTTGAGGGCTTAAAGAGGCTGAATCAATAGATTGGAACACTAAGTTGGGTTGTCAAAGGTGAAATACATTGCCTAGTTCCTGAGACTGTGAACACTGGAATTATCCCAGCCTTCTTTAAGTTAGGCTTTAGCCCAGAGCATCCAGGCCTACAGGTGAATCTAAACGGCTTTAACATTCAAGAGTCCAGGGAAATGTTGATTAATAACACTTTGGTGGACTACACCTGCTCCATCACCACCATGGCTCCCACTGCAGCAGCTCAGGGGACCCCGCTGAGTACAACCTGCGCTAGTGCACCGTGCTGCGCCGGTGGTGCAGCCTGCAACAAGGCGTCCGCCAGCAGCTCGGGAGCCCAGGTGGGCGGATCCGTCTCCTCTGGCTCTTCTGCCTCCAGTGTCACAGTCACTCACAGCTACCGAAGTGGGGGGGGGGCATGGGGGTGGCAGCTTCTGGGACAACCTGGTCATCCACTCCTACCTCCTGGACAACTCCAGCCCCTGAATCCAGACCCCCCAGAACTGCCGCATCATGTAATCTGGGACCTGCCAGATGTTCTTTATAGGAAATTCTCTGTGACAGATTGTATCATTATACACTATCCCTGAATATGGGTGAGATATATTTCCCCACACCGTTTTGAGGCTTTGTCATATGACTTATTTTGACTAATGGAATGTTAGATGACGTGCTATTCCATTATCAAGCAAATGTTTTAGAGACGATTGTGTGATTCAGTTCAGCTCCTTGTGGTTTGCCCTTGGCCATCAGAATAGCATGCTCTGAAAAAGAGATGCTGCTTCTGCCAGATCCTAGAAGGAAGATATATACTATACCTGAGCCCAGCCCCACCTGAAGCATAACTGCAGTTGATCAGCACCTACATGCAATGTAAGAAATAAAGCTCATTTGTAAGCCAGTGAAATTTTGGGTGACGTTTGAAATTTTGTTACACAGTTTAATGTAGCAAAAATGAATTATACAAAAATTTATATCTGGAAGTTTTACCTTCCAATGGAAGTTTTCTCCCAATATGGGAGAAAACAGATTTCTGTTTTCTGAAAGGCAAAACTTCCAGATATAAATTTTTGCATTAATTAATTTTACAACATGTATAAACAATGGGAAGATTTTTCTTTTTTATGTTTCTTGTTTTGGATATATGTGCTGAGAAAAATATTAGATAAGTTGTTATTTTGAGAAACATTTGTTACTGAAACAATCTTCCAGGGAAGGGCATCAATATTGTTTCCTTTCTGATTATTCATACAAACTCTGAAACAAAGCCTCTTCAAAGGTTTGCATATGAATACAGACAGTTTAAAATATTATATAATGAATCTCCATATACACTTCATATAAGTTCAATGTATTAACATTCTACCATTCTTGCTTTGGATGACTATATGAAAATCCTTCTGCAGTTGGCTATCTGATATTAAGCCATGTTTATCTATCCATCTATTTTTTACCCTCTCGTTTGAGTTTGCTAGACATTATTGAAGCATGTCACAGGTATCTTATCTTTTAAAACATAAATACTTAAATATGTATTTCTAACAGCTATGAACTTAAAAAATCATAACTATAATATCAATATCTCAGTAACATTTTAAGATGATTGCTTAATATTATCTAGTATTCAATTATGTTGACCTTTCCCAAATTATATTGAGAATGCCAGTATAATTTGTGTGAATTAAAACATGGTTCAAATTTTAAAAGTGCTTGATATATCACATTTCATTTTTTTTTTTGCTTTTATGCATTGAAAAAGAATGTTTTTATTTTATTTTTTCCAGATTTATTTGGGTATAATTGACAAATAAAAATTGTGTATATTTAAGGTATACAAAGTAATTTAGTAATTTGGTTGACATATATGTTATGAAATGATTACCATAATCAAGCTAATTAATATATCCATCCCCTTACATCGTTATAATTTTTCGAGTATGTGTGATGAGAACACTTAAGGTCTACTGTTTTAGTAAATGTTAAGTATATAAAATAGCAATATTAACTATAGCTACCATGCTGTATATTAGATACCTGGATCATATTCATCTCATAACTGAAAGTTTGTAACTTTTGACCAACTCCAATCTCTCAGCTTATAACAACCACCATTCTACTCTCTGCTTCTGTGAGTTTAACTTTTTTAAGATTACACATGTAAGTGACAGACAGCTGAGCACAATGGCTCACACCTGTAATCCTAGCACTCTGGGAGGCTGAGGTGGGTGGATCGTTTGAGCTCAGGAGTTCGAGACCAGCCTGAGCTAGAGTGAGACCCCGTCTCTACTAAAAAAATAGAAAGAAATTAGCCGGACAACTAAAAAAAAATATATATATATATATAAAAATTAGCCGGGCATGGTGGCACAAGCCTGTAGTCCCAGCTACTCAGAGGCTGAGGCAGGAGGATTGCTTGAGCCCAGGAGTTTGAGGTTGCTGTGAGCTAGGCTGATACCAGGGCACTCTAGCCCAGGAAACAGAGCGAGACTCTATCTCAAAAACAAACAAACAAACAAAACAAAACACATGTAAGTGAGATCGTGTAGTATTTCTTTCTGTGTCTGAGTTGCTTTACTTAGAATGATGTCCTTCAGGTTCAACCATATTGTTACAAATGACAAGATTTTCTTATTTTTATGGCTGAATATTATACCATATATGAACAATGTGTATGAATAATATATATAAAAATAAAATCATAATTTCTTTAATTAACGATCCATCAATTAACCCTTAGGTTGTTCCACATTTTGGCTATAGTGAATAATGCTGTGATTCACAAGGGAGTGCAGCTATTTCTTCAACTTACTGATTTCATTCCCTTTAAATATATACCCAGAGGTGGGACTGCTGGTAGTTTGACTTTTAATTTTTTGAGGAACCTCATCCTGTTTTCCATAATGCCTATGCCAATTTATATTACCACCAACCACTTACAAAGTTTGTGTTTAATTTTTCTACACCCTCACCAACACTTGTTATCTCTTGTCTTTTTTTAAAACAGCCATCCCAACAGGTTTGACATATATGGTGATTTTGATTTGCATTTTCCTTATAATTAGTGATGTTGAGCTCACTTTCATAAACATGTTGGCCATTTGTATGTCTTCTTTGGAAAAGTGTCTTTGCAGGTCCTTTGCCTGTTTTTTGATTTGGTTATTTAATTTTTTTTTTTTTTGCTATTGAATTGTATGAGTTTCTTAGGTATTTTGGATATTAACCTCTTATCATTTATGTGGTTTGCCAATATTTTCTCCTAGTCTGTAGGTTGCTTTTCATTTTGTTGACTGTCCATTGCTGTACAAAAGCTTTTTAGTTTGAGGTAGTCCCATTTATTTGTTTATTCTATTGTTGCCTGTGCTTTTAGCATCATATCCAAGAAATTTATTGCAAAGACCTATTTCAAAAAGCTTTCCTATATGTTCTTCCAGGAATTTTATGAGTTCAAGTCTTACACGTAAGTCTCTAATCCATTTGAAGTTAATTTTTGTGTATGGAAGATAAGGGTCAAATTTCATTGTTTTGCATGTGGATATCTAGTTTTCACAGCACCATTTATTGTAGAGACTTTCCTTTCCTCATTGTGTTTTCTTGGCACTCTTGTCAGAGATTAGTTTACAGTATATGTGTGAGTTTATTTCTGGGCTCTGTGTTCTGTCTATAAGTCCATGTGTCTGTTTTTAGTTAGTGCCATACTTTTTTGATTACTTTAGTTTTGTAATAAGGTATGAAATTGGGATGTGTGAATTCTCCAGCTTTTTCTTCTTTCTTAAGGTGAACTGGCTATTCTAGATTTTTTTTGTGATTTCATACAAATCGTAGGATTGTTGTTCTATTTCCGTGAAAAATGCCATGGGGATTGCATTGAATCTGTAGATCACTTTGAGTAGGATAGGTATTTTAACATTAATTATTCCAATCTATAAACATAGTATATTTTTCCATTTATTTATGTCTTCTTTGATGTATTTCATCAATGTGTTGTATTTTTAAGTGTACAAATCTTTAAACTGGTTAAAATTTATTTCTAATCATTTTATTATTTTTGGTGGTATTATAAATGATATTGTTTTATTAGCTTCTTTTTTGGATATTTGTCATTAGTGTATAGAAATGCAACTGATTTTTTAGGTTGATTTTGCATTCTGCAATTTTGCTGAATTCACTTATTAATTCCAATGGTTTTTTGATGAAGTCTTAAGGGTTTTCTATATGTGAGATCATGTCATCTGCAAAAACAGACAAGTAACTTCTTCCTTTTTGATATGGATGCTTTTTATATTTTTCTCTTACCTAATTTGCTTTGGATAGAATTTCTGGTACTATGTTAAATAGAAGTAGTGAGAGTGGGCATCATTGTTTTGTTTCTGATTTTAGAGGAAATGATTTTAACTCATCACTGTTGAGTTTGATGTTAACTGCAGACTTTTGTGTATGGCCTTTATTATGGTTAAGTATATTCCTTCTACACTTATTTTTTCAAGTTTTTTTTGATCATGAGAGAATATTGAATTTGGTCAAATGCTTTTCTTTAGCACCTATTGAGATAATCATATGACTTTTATCCTCCATTATGTTAATGTGGTATATTACATTTACTGATTTGCTTATGTTGACCATTCTTGTAGGGACAATTCCACTTAATCATGGTATATAATTCTTTTAATGTATGGATAGATTCAATTTGCTAGTATTTTTCTGAGGATTTTTGCATCATTTTCATCATAGATATTATCCTGCAATTTTCTTATAGTTCTTGTCTGGCTTTGGTGTCAGGGTAATGCTTGTCTTGGAAGTTTGGAAGTATTCCTTCTTCTTCAATTTTTTGGAAGAGTTTGAGAAGGACTGACATTAATTATTCTTTAAATGTTTGGTGGAATTTACCTGTGAAGCCATTTGGTCCTGGGGTTCACTTTGTTACAATTTTTTTTTAATTTCAGCGTATTATAGTAGTACCAATGTTTAGATTACATATATTAACTTTTCCCTGCCTGAGTTAGAACTTAAAGCATGTCCATCCCCCAGATGGTGTGCACCATACCCATTATTATTGGAGTATTCAGATTTTCTGTTTTTAATGACTTAGTGAGTTTTATATTTCTAGTAACTTATCCATTTAGGTTAAGATATCCAATTTGTTGGTGTGTAATTGTGCATAGTCTCTTATGATCCTCTGTATCTGTAGTATCAGTTGAATGTCTATTCTTTTATTTATATTTTTATTTATTTGAATTTTCTATCCTTTTCCTTATTTAGTTTGGTTAAAATTTGTCAATTTTGTTTTACTTTCAAAAAAATAATTCTCAATTATGTTGGTCTTTAAAATTGAATTTCTAGTCTTTATTTTATTTAGTTCTGCCCCTATTTTTATTATTTCCTTCCTCCTGCTAAATATTTGGGTTTAGATTGTTCTCTTTATAGTTCTTTCATGTGTAAAATTTAAGTTGTTTATTTGGGACCTTTCTTTTTTCTTAATGTAAGCATTTTTGGTTGTAAATTTCCCTCTTAAAACTTTTCTTTCTGCATTCCATAAGTTTTGGCATGTTTTATTTCCATTTTCATTTGTCTCAAGATTTTTTTTTTATTTTCCTTTTGAGTTCTTTGATCCAATAATTATTTAGGAGAATATTGTTAAATTTCCATATATTTGTGAGTTGTGGGCTTGAGAGCAATGTGTATTCTGCTACTGTGGGATATATTGTTCTGTATATGTTTGTTGTGTTCATTTCGTTTATAAGTCCAATCTTTACTTATTGATTTTTTTTTGTCTGGATTATCTATTGTTGAAAGCAGGGTGATAAAGACTTCCATTATTATTGTATTGTTGTCTAGTTCTCTCTTAGTTTCTTTTAAAATTTGCTTTTTATTTTTAAATGCTCTGATGTTGGATACATATATATTTACAATTATTTTATCCTCTTGATTAATTGACCCGTGTTATTATATAGTGACTTTCTTTGTCTCTTGTGACAGATTTACACTGAAATTCTATTTTATGTGACATAAACATAGTCACTCTTGCTCTCATTTGGTTACCATTTGCATGGAATATCTTTTTCTATTCCTTCAATTTCAGCCTATGTGTGTTCTTAAAGTGATTCTCTTGTAGTCAGCATATTGTTGGATCTTATTTATTTTTATTTTGTGTATCCATTCAGCTACTCTGTATTTTCGTTGTTGTATTTTAGAGATCAGGTCTCACTCTGTCACCCAGGATGGAGTGCAGTGTATAATCACAGCTCACTGCAACTTTGAACTCCTGAGTTTAAGAGATCCTCTCACCTTAGCCTTCCAGATACAACTGGTGAGGACTCCAGGTATCCCAGTGTGCAACATTGCACCCAGCTAATTTTTTTATTTTTTTTTTGTAGAGACAGGAGTCTCACTATGTTGGCCAGATAGTC
The DNA here is from genome assembly GCA_963575035.1 of Avahi laniger. Lineage (NCBI taxonomy): Eukaryota > Metazoa > Chordata > Mammalia > Primates > Indriidae > Avahi > Avahi laniger. The sequence goes on from CAUYSK010099361.1 coordinate 43,525, forward strand.
TTGAACTCCTGGGCTGAAGTGATCCTCCTACCTCAGCCTCCCAAAGTACTGAGATTACAGACATAAGCCACCACACCTGGCCCACTCTGTGTATTTTGACTAGAGAATATAATTCATTTAAATTTAGGTATTATAATTAGTGATATGTAAGGACCTACTATTGCCATTTTGTTCATTGTATTCTGACTTTTTTATAGTTCTTTTCTTCCTCATGTTGTCTTCTTTTGTGATTTTTAATTTTTTTTTTAGTGAAATGCTTTGCTATTTTTCTCTTTATCCTCTGTATACATACATTTTTTCTCTGTCATAATTGTGAGGCTTTTATAAAAGATCTTATAACATTCTATTTTAAGCTAATAACTTCAATCAAATACAAACATTACACATATACTTCTTCCCTTACACATACATTTTCTACTATTTATCTTTTCTAGAGACAATTATACTTTTATATGTTTTTATGCTATTAGTTAGTATCCAGCAGCTCTAGTAGTGATGAACTTTCTCGGCTTTTGCTTGTCTCTGAATAACTTTATTTTTTCATTTCTGAAGGACATATTTGCTTGATGTAACATTCTTGGTTAGCAGTTAGTTATTTTTTTTTCTTTTAGTACTTTCAATATATCATTTTACTCCCTTCTGGTTAGCAAGATTTCTGCTGAGAAATCTGCTGATAGTCACATAAAGTTTCTCTTATATGTGACAAGTTGCTTGTCTCTTGCTATTTACAAAATTTTCTCTTTGTCTTTTATTTTTAACAATTTAGTTATAATATTCATCTGCGTAATATTATTTGGGTTAATCTTGTTTGGGGTTTTTGAGCTCCATGTATCTTGAGCTCCCCAAATTTTGGAAGTTTTTAGCCATTATTTCTTTAAACAAATTTTTGAGCTTTTCTTTTTATCTTCTTCTTTTAGAATTACCATGATGTTTATATTTGTTCTCTTGAAGTTGTCCAATAGGTTCAGTTTGCTTTCTTTGCCCTTTTTCTTCCTTTTTTCTTTTTATTCCTTTAATTGGCTAACTTAAAACAAACTGTCTTTGAGTTTGCCAATTCGTTTCCCACATAATCGAATATGCTATTGAAGTTATCCATTGAATTTTCAATTTTGTCATTGCATTCTTCAGTTCCAGTATTTGATTCTTTCTTTATGGTTTCAATTTCTTTATCAAAGTTTTCATTTTGTTGATGCATTGTTTTCCCAATTTCATTTGGCTATCTATCTGTTCTCTTCCATCTCATTGAGCTTCTTTAAGATAATTATTTTGAATTCTTTGTAGGAAAATTTGTAGCTCTACCTTTATTTGTGATTACTAACTAAAAACTTATTAGTTTCCTTTGATGGTATCTTGATAACCTAACTCTTCATGATCTATGTGGCCTTGTATTTTGTGTCTATGTGTTTGAAGGTGTAAATACCTTCAACTTCTGTTGAAGAACTTCTGTTAGGTTTTTGAGGATAATGGGATTGCCTTTGATATCATAGTTGATTGAAAGTGGTGTTAATGGATTCTTGGGCAGATAGGACTGTTCTTGGCCATGGCTGAGTAGTGCTGGAATCAAGTCACAGGGCTGCTTCAGGGTCCACAGCCAGGGCCTAAATCTGCAGATCTGCCTATGATGGCACAGATGGGTGTGACTCCCTCTGGATCCCTGTGTGAGCAGAATTCCTGAACCACAGCTGAGAGTACCTAGAGCCAGGTTACAGGGCCACTTCAAGGCCCACTTCCATTATACAATCCATCCCCTGAACTTTTCCTGGCTCTGTAGTTTTGCATTTTCTAGAGTGTCATACAATTGCAATTATATAGTATAAGGCCATTTCAGACTCTTATTTCGCTTAGCAATATGCATTCAAGGTTCATCCATGTTGAATGAATTTATAGTTCATTTTTTTAAATTGCTGAACATGATTCTATTGTATGTTTGTTTATCCAAGCACCTATTGAAGGTAAATGTGATTACTTCCAGTTTTTGGTAGTTATGAATAGGTTGCTATAAACATTTGGATGCAGGTTCTTATGTGAACATAAGTTTTCAATTCAGTTGGATGATTTCTTAACAGAATGAATGTGAAACTGAGTCTTGTGAAGTTAATCTTATTGATATGTTTTATTTAACATAACACATCTAAACTATCTTCATTTCAACTTACAAATATATACAAATTATAGATAAGATTATTTCACATTATTTTTTGTATAAAGGTGTTTGAAATTCAGTGTGTGTTTTACAGCCTCAACACATTACAATTTGTAGTAGCCACATTTCAATTATTCGATAGGCACATATGGCTAGTGGCTATTGTCCTGTGCAGCAGAACTATAGAGCATAATTTGTTTTTTTTAAGATTTTATGGTATGTTGAAAAATAGAGATTCTACCTTTAATTTTGCTGGTGATGGCCTAATTTTATCAAATTCATTATTTTGTCTATAGCTCTCAAATTATTAATGTCAAAAAACAAATTAACTTGTGAATATCCTTACACATTTTGAGGAGTTTGTATGCATGTATTGATCCCCATTCTAACTTTCCAATTTTTATAAATTTAATATAGACTTCTAATTCCAATGTGTTATTGCTGTTTTTTTTAGCCATATAAAATACATTTGTCAATACTAGCTTTTGACTACTACTAATTTTTTATTACACCGTATCCCTCCATGGAGTAAGAAAATTACCTCAATAATTCTTTAGTGTATAATAATGAAACATTTATGCAAGATTTTGAGAATAAGGATCATGACATAGTAATCCGTAACAACCATCTTTTGTTAAACTTATTTTTGTTTCTTCTATTTTTCTTGTGTGCTACTTCTCTAATTCTTAATCAAAGGACATGAATTTTTACACAATAAGCATAGTTATTTTCTTCTTTTGGTGGTGTTTCTCAAGCTCATTGTACTGAATGTCACTGTAAGATCCCTAGTAAAATTTGTTATTTATGAGCATCATTACTTGTTGCTAGAAAATTTTTGGTTTAGAAATTTTTTGCTAAAGAATAAAAACAGTTGTATTTCAAAATGTTTAACTCTATAGTGAGGTAATTTGTACAGAACTGTACAATAATTTAAGCATCTTATAAGTCATAATTCTAATGTTACAAGAATTTTTTTTCTTCAGAAAGCCATTTTACCAAGGATGTCATTTTCTTTCATGAATTTGTAATTTAGCTTTTGTGTTAACAGAAAACCTTATTAATCCAATATTATTTTATTTAGGATAGCAAAAGAACTGCTAGTCCCTAGATATCTAGATGGTCTGTTACTTTAATAAAAAAAATTTAGATAATCTCAAGCAAGTTAATTGCAATTCTGTTTTTTTTTCTCCTTCTCTGGTCCCCTGTGTTAAGAATTAATAAGATTTTTACTGCATTATGTTAGCATTTTCCTGATACTAAAATTAAGCTTATAGAACTGTCATTTCTAGAGTAATTCTTTTTTACTTTTAAAAGTGATGATAGTTTTCTGATTTTTATCAAATTTCTGCTTGTTCTCCATGATGTTTCAAATTATGACCAATATCTATGTACATAATTTTATGGGTTTATATCTATCTTTGTTTAATTAAATCTATTTTTACACCTTCACCAAAAAGATGAATTTTGAGGTACTTATTTTCCTTTAAAAAAAAAAAGTATTGTTCTCGTTATAGAAAGAGTCACTATAAGATTTTCTTTAAGCAGCACATTCACTCTTGACAGAGTGCTAAGATCAGAGTTATCTGTGCCTGTTTGCGTCCTAAAAGGACAGAGTGTATGGAGAGGGAGAGAGGGTAAATGTAAGTGAAAGAACTGGTAACTGGTGAAGAAGAGGGAATGGATCAAAAACACAGCAAAGAGAATCTTGCCTTAGCAATTAGGAGCTACATTTCTTTCATAACTACCATTATACTGTAAATATTTAATAGTTCGCAAGGCATGACTAGCACTAAGAAAAATTAAGGACTCCTGCATTTATGGATAAGATGCTGACAAACCTACAGGTATCTATGCCCCTTTGCCACCTCATCTGTGATCACTGTGAAAAATTAAAATAGTGTAGGAATATACCTGGGCTTAGAAAACAGGAAAGAGTACCATTCATGCACTAGCCCTGAGCTTGCATACCACCGTAGTTCACTGTGCGTTAAAAAACATTAATGAAATGAGATCAATACCTAGATACAGGAAAGGCACATTTCTGAATGTTAAGAATTTAAAAGACAGTAGAAACATTCAGGCCAAAATATGGTAACAAACACAGGAATAGACAAACCAACAAACAAAAGCACGTTACCTACAGATTATACAAATCAAGTTAATCTCAAATGTCTCTCAAACACTAACCTTAAAATAAAATATGTATAGATTTGTCTAGCTAAATGTCCACTTCTGAAGAACACAGAGAGAACTCAATTATGAAGGCATACAGACAGTAGAAAATCATAAGCCTTATTGAAAATTTTCTTGAGACATTCAGTATATTGAGCAGTGGAACACAATTAAAAATCTCAACAAAATAAAACTATGATAATTATTAACATCAGTTAAGTATAAAATACATGGGACCTTCAATTAATTTTATTTCTATTAATTTATTTTATACATATTATAAAAAATAAATGCAAATACTTTGATAAAAAATGCACCTATCTTCCTCCAACTTCATAGCCCTTTTCCCAGAGGTAACCGCTTCCAACTTGCAAGGCTGTTTCTTTTTGGTGTTTTAATCCACATTTGTATATATCATACTTCTAACTCTGCTTTTAAATTTTGAAATTGAGACATTATTTATTGACTTTCTTTTATTAGAGTGGAAAGTTCAATTGTCTTTTCTCTCTTTCTGCTACAGGTATACCACACTTTTTGGTTACATAAAATAATCTATTCTTTATTTGCTTAAATAGAGTATTTATATTATTATGATCATGCAAATATAATCCCTTCTTGAGCCATGATTATTTTTCCTTTATCATACAAATGTTGTTTTCCTGGAATTAATCATTGTTTTATTATATAAATTTTTAGTTTGCTATAGAGATAAAATTTTTTCCGAAAGACTTGAGTAGATCTGTCAGAAACCTAACATTATATTTTCCAAATATATATACCTATTAGATAATACATTTTTCTTTTCATCATGCTCATTATTATTATTATTATTTCAATACTGGAGGCCTTTCTTCTTTACTTTTCTTATCTTCTCCTAGAATTTATACTGGCTTTTGACTTGCCTTACCTCAGAACGAAATCCTGAGAGTTTTGGTGTTATTTTTGTTTCTAGATCGATGTCCTTCTGTATTCTTTGCTCTCTTGTTTTGCTAAATACACCTCCTAGGGATTTCCAAAGAGTCTTTGAGAGTTATATTTTTGGATTCTTGCATGTCAAAAATTGAGATTATTTTATCTTCACACCTCATGTGTAATTTGAATGGAGAATTGTAGGTTGAAAATGATTATTCTTAGAATATTGAATATACTACTCCATTTTCTCCTGGTATTAAGAATACTGTTTGCTTTCTAGAACCTATCACTTTAATATTTCCCTCTGGAACTTTTACGATGTTATCCTTATATTCTGTAATATTATAATGATATGTCTTCGTGAGGGTTGACTACTAATCTACGTGCAGATATAGGAGAGAGGTTTTCCATTCTAAAAACTGTATATAAAGATTTTCAAGCAATCACCCTACTTTATGTCCCATATTCCACAGTACCTATTGCCTATTAGTGCTGAATCTGGTGATTCTACAGTACTAAAGGGATTAGATGTTACAATTGTACCTCCACTGTAGGTACTTACTTAGTAATATGTCAATTTGTGTTCCTCTTTTGGGTTTCTGACTCCCCAAAATATACTCGTATCTCAAATTTATTTTTACTTCTTTTCCAGTTTTCTTTGTCTTTCTGTGTTAATATTGGCTTAAGTGCTTTAGTATCATTTTAGCAGGGTTTATATTGTGAGCAGAGATAAATACATGTTGTCAATTTACGATTATTAATTGAAAATAAAGCTAATTTATGGTTACTAAGTCTGGTTACAGAATAGAATGCAAATGTAAAACTTTTAGTTTAAAGAAACAATTTTTAATTAAAACATTAAGTAATAAACTGGGTCTAAGTCACTGATTATACCAAGAATTAAAGATGTGAGGGGAAAGAAGGAAGAGGTAAAACTTCCCCCAGTTATTCATATTTAATAAAGAAATTCAATGGATGTAGCTTTATTTGTAATATTGATGTGTAAGGAAGTACTAGTTTAAGTTTGTTTTTAATAGTAAAAAGAGTGATCAAATACTGGAAAGTTGCTTTATAAAATTCAAATTGTATTTTTGAAAAAATATTCTTAGTAAATTAAAAATAATAGGATAGTTCATTCTATATGACTTTGTGGCATATAGAATTTTGTGGTATACCTATGTACCTACCAATACAAACTAAAATGACTTGAAAAAAGTCTATATGGAGACATTGGAAAGCTACCTTTTCAAGGTAACTGGAAGCTGAAAGATAAAATCTTGAAGAGAAGGAAACCATTAATAAGGAGAATTTTTCATATGAAAAGTTTTGAAATCAATAAAAAAAATCTAGAAATATGAAAAGATAGGGTACAAAGAAAAAGATGGGAATAGAAATAGATCCACATGTGCACTAGAAACTAGATTAGACACATAGAATAAAGAATATTCTGTGTGACAGTATGAGCTGAGGGAGAGGTAGTGGTCTGACAGGGAGAGATGACACGGAGATCTTGGCAACCTGCTCAAGTATTTTGCTTGCATGTTCTCATCCTGCTCTGTTAATGGAATACTATACTGCTGAACCTAGACAACTTCTGATTTGGTGGGTCTGACAGATTTTGGTTTATAATGGGCAAGTCTGTTGTGCCATAGTTACATGTTTCAACTCTATTATGCCCCAGTAGCATTCCTTGAACTCTCTTTTCAAATGTGTGTATTTCTCCATTTCAAATGGCACATCCGTGCTTCAGAACAATAAATCTGTGCATTATGATTCGCCCTTTTAAGTTGCCACAAACTCCACAAGGCATCTTTTCCCATTAAAAATTTTAAAATGGCCCCAATAGTATCAATGATGGTTGTACTAGTTTTCCATTATTAAGTAAGAAATTACCACAAACCTAGGGGGTGGTAGTATATGCTAAGCAACACAAATTTTATTATCTCACAGTTTCTGAAGGTCAGAGGTTTGGGCTTGGCATAGCTGTGTTCTCTGTTCAAGGTCTCACAAGGTAGAAATCGAGATGTAACCTAGGGCTGTGTCTCATTTGGAGCTCAGGGTTCTCTTCCAAGCTCATTCAGATTATTGGCAGAATTCAGTTCCTTGCACTTGCAGAACTGAGATCCATGCTTATCAAAGAGGATAACCAGATATTGGTAGTCAACTGGTTCTTATGGTCCAACAGTCAAAGCTGCTCACAACATAGCCTGAACCTGCTACAGAATTTTTCTGCTCTGGACCTCACTAAAGGTGACAGCCTTCAATTTTACTCCATGAAATATTCTGATGCTGTATTTCCAAGTGTGGAATGTGCTGTCTCGAGAACCCCAAATGGCCTATAGGGATTGTGCTTCCTTCTTTAATGATAGGAGGTACAAGGTACAATCAATTGTTGTTTACTTTGAAGAGAGTGGCCCAGCGTGCCCTCTACCAATGTACACCTAAAACTTTCGCTGGTGTGATAAGTCCCTGATTCTTTGTAGCATTATCTTCTGTCCTGTGCAGTTCATGAATTTTATCAAGTTCTCCAATATACCAGCAATTTCTTGATTATTTGCTTTGATTGGCATGATGTCATCAATATTATGAACCACTGTGGTACTCATCATGATTTCTAACCAGTCCAGATATCTTTAGACCGTACTATTATATGCATATTCTTGTCTATTCCAAGTGCATGGAAACTGTCTCTGGTCCTCTTTTTTTGAAACAGAGATATAAAATCATGCATTCCCCAGGTCAGTGGCTGCATGTCATATCCCCAATGCTTTGTTAATCTTCTGTACCAGGATACTGCAATGGGCATAGCAGCTACATACTGGGTTATTCAATTGAGTTTGTGGTAATTCATCGTTCTATTCCCTGATAAATCTAGTTTTTTCAGGAGTCAAATTGATAAACAAAATGTAGGTATTAGAGGAACACCACCCCTTTATTCTGGGTTTTAAATTTCAACATTAATTTCTTCCATTTCTCTCCCACCTAAAGGGGTACAATATTGTTTAACTAAGTAAATGGATAGGTCCCTTTGGAGAAAGAATGAAGGAATAATTATCTATAATCTTGCTGAAGGAAAAGTGCCATATACTCTTCCTCCTTGGCAGCTGATTTCTCTTTCAGTCATTGGATTTCAGGCTTAAAAACTGGCTCATGTACAAAAATTGGGCAAGGAATCAAAAAATGTTATTTAGGTGACTGCCCTCAAACTCCTTTGGTTTCTTTGATTGTATATAATGAATAATTCCCATGTTGGCTGTCCATCTGTTTTGCTCTTAGTGATGCTATGTTTTATTAAAAATATCCATAACTCTCTGTGGGTCAGTCCCTTGGCTGTTCCTCCAATGGTGTGAAAAATACTTATACCTGGCTTCTGATGGTTAAAGCCCACCACCTGGTCTCTATTGTTTTGGAGTCCTACAATCACTCTTTTATTTTTATTGTTATTTCAGAATATTATAGGGGTACACATGTTTTGGTTACATAATTTGCTTTTGTACTCTTGACATCATTAAACCAGATATGTAATAACAACTTCAAACCGCAGAGATGGTCTACAGAGGATAGCTAATACTAAACATGTTAATGATGTTGGTACTCTCTTTACCAGCACATTTTTTATTGCTCTTGTAAATGGGGTAGTCTCTGGGAATTCCTATAGAACACAGACTTTTGGTGGGTTTCCTTACCTTAAATAATATGTCCACTTTAGTAGGCTCACTTCTCTTAGCCTTTTGATTCCTTCTGCCACCCTCTGCAATTGGCATTTTTGCATTTTGATCTCATGTTGTGTTGACCATAACTTTTTTCAAACTTTTAGTAGCTATCCTAACAGTGTGTTCATCTCATATTCTGGGATCCTTGCCAATGTGTCCAATACCCTGGAAAGTGCTATTAAAATGATTGGCTTTTTTATTATCTATCTATTTTATGTTCTGCCTATGCATATTCTCCCAGCTATAGCAAATGTGTGCCGATTAGGTCCTGTAGATCCTTTGGTATATGGACTCTTTCCTCCCTTATTATGCCAACCCCATCTCTGGCCAGTTATGTTAAAACTTAACCCTAGTTATTAGGGAAATGAGCTGGGGTCAATCCTCAAGTGGGGCACATGTTTTCTGATTGGGGAGAGGCCTTTGCATCATTCGTAAGCAAACTGGCAGTACTGGTCCTTAAGAGAGAGGAGCGGGCAACTTCTGCAAGCTCAGGGGTTTCAGTGAAATCTGCGTAATCGAGATTGTTGTGTGTTATCAAGTTAGATGTCCCCATTTCATATGTCAGTGTGTCAATATTCCAAAAACAGGGTCCTGATGTTGGCATAGCAAACCTATTTATGGTGAGAATTTAACTTTTAGGACTCTGTTACTCCCATGATTAAGTTCTGAATATGATCTTCATCTTTCTCTATCCTCCTGCTTTCTATACTACCAAGGACGCCCTTTCTCTCTCTCACTTAGCTTTTAGTTGTGATTAATTTCAGCCTTTCATTGACTTCAGCTGAGCTTGGCAACTGTCACTAAGTTTCACCGTCTTTATAAATATTATATTCCATGGATATCTCAAATAGCTGATACATTGTACCACTAGTACATTCACTTCCACAAGCATAAACATACCTGAGATATATTGCAGGTTCAGTTCTTGACCACTGGAATAGAGTGAATATCACAGCAAAGTGAGT